>CATIWM010713160.1:0-22992 GCA_949671775.1 Mallotus repandus
AAAATAAAAAAAAATTACAAAACCCTAGACACTCTCAAACGCTCTAATTCAGTATCAATTCCATTGCAATGCCTCCAATCAGCAAAATAAAAACTCAATACAACCATCGAAATTGAGCCAAAAACAGAAACACGCACACATGCAAATCCATACCAACTTTAAACAAAAAAGAAATTCGAATTCAATAAAAGCATTAGTTAAGAAAAATCAATTACTAAAAACACTAAAAAACCCGAGTAAACATCAATTACAAAAATCTAACAAAAATAACATTAAAAAGGGAAACCAGGGAAGGAGAATCCGAAGCCAGTGGAGGAGGAGATCGCGAAGGCGCGCAAGCAGGCCGTGATTGTCATTCCAGTTACAGCGGTCACCGGGGAAGGAGAGTCCAACGCTGCTATCGAAGGAGAAATCGCCCAAGGGATAGCGGAGAAAAGAAGGAAAAATAGAAAGGTAAAAAAAGAGAGAGCTTAAAAGGTTTTCTTTTTGAAGGATGAATAGGTGTTTTTTATGCGATTAAAAATGGGTTTATTTGTTGTTTTTAATATTTTGAATGTTAAAAATATAAAATAAGAGTGGATTTTTTTTTTTTTTTGAAGAATGAAAGGCCTTTTTACGAAATAAAAAAAGGGTTTATTTAATTTTTAAATATTATAAATATTAAAAATATAAAATTAGAGTAAAATGATAATTTTTTAAAAATAATTTTTGTAAATAATAATAAATAATAAATAATATTTTTTATTTTTTATTTTTAATTATAAATAAAAATAATATAATTGATTAAAAAATTAAATTTTTAGAGAAAATTTCACAAAATGTCTCAAATGTTTGATTTTAGAGACATTTTTATTGTGTTACAAAATAAATTGTCTCTAATTTCACTTTTTTTTAGTGACGTTTACAAAACAAATTGTTTTTAATTTCACATTTTTTTGTGACGTTTTTAAAAAACGTCACTAAAACTTAATTTTTAAGACATTTTTTCAAAACGTTATAAAAAAGTATTATTGAGCGATGTTAATAAAACGTCGCTAGCACTTTTAGAGATAATTTTAGTGTGACGGGAATTTTTTTGGGACGGAGGGAATTTGTAAGGACTTTTGGAGACTATTTTGATAAAACGTCTCAAAATATGATCTTTTAGAGACAATTTTTGTTACGTTGCAAAAATAAAACGTCTCTAATTCCACAATTTCTTGTAGTGTTCTTATTGCTATTTGTTTCTATTTTGTTGGGTTATTGTTGCTTTTTGTTTTTATAATATGAAATGCAACATTAAATACAATATCAATAATTTAAAAAATAATTGTAGAATGAGAAACAACTGCAACAGCAAGAAAAAACAACAACTTGTGTAATATTAAGCAAAGAAGTAATATTACGACTTGTAACTTTAGGCTTTTCATGTATTTGTCATTAATCATATATTGTGGTCTTTTTGCAAGTCTGTTGAATGTTGATCTTGCAAGATTCCTATTTATATAGGTCCATTCTTGCACAAAAGCATGCAGGTACTGTAGCAATGTCGTTATCGGTAGGTCTTTAGCTTTCTTCATCGCCTTATTCAATGAATTACCTATATTTGAAGTCATTGTTGAGTATCTGTTGTTGATTGAGAAAGGCCTAGCCCATTTATGATACCCAATGTTTTTCAAGTATGGGGTTATCCTTTGATCAATCTTTTCCAACTCGTTCATGTGGTACTCAAACTTTTCAATAGTGTATACTTTTGCTGCTTGAAAAAAAGTCCTTACTGCTTTTTGAGTTCTTTTTGAAGTTGTTTTTTAGGTTGTTTAAAAGATGGTATATACAAATACCATGGGCTGCTTCAGGGTATATTTCTTGTACTGCTTTTTCTATACTTTCATGTCTGTCAAAAATTATAGAAATTCCTTCTCTACACCTAAAAACTTGTCTGATTTTTTTGAAGAACCATTCCCAACATTCATCATTTTCAGAGTCAACAATAGAGAAAGCAAGAGGAAAGATTTTACCACTAGCATCTTGTGTTGTTGCTGAAAATAGTGTGTCGTCATATGCTCTTGTCAAAAATGTGCCATCGATTACTACAATAGGTCTGCAATATTTCCACCATTTTATTAATGCATCAAGTGCCATAAACATATAGAGGAATAAGTAGTCTTCTTTCGCATTGAGGTTAACAATTGATCCTGGGTTTGTTGTTTTTAACATGTATAAGAAACTTGGTAAAAGTGCATAGGATTCATGTGGTTTACCTCTTAGTATTTGAAGTGCCTTTTCTCTTGATCTCCATGCTTTTAGGTAGTTTATATTGACATCATACTCTTCTTTCATGTCTCTCATTATATCTACTGGCGAGTATATGGTTTTGATACTCTAGTATTTTAATTTTATGCAGTTAGCTACCAAAGTTGTTGTTGCTTATCTTTGGTCTGCTAGTCTGATGTCCATGCTGCATGTGTGGATGTTGTTGAACTTTTTAACAATAAATTTGTTTGTTTTTGCATTTTTTGAAGCTCTTATCTCCCAACTGCATTTTTTATCCAAGCATTTAGCAACAAGCTGAGAGTGTTTGTCTTAACAGTTCTGTATTGGAAGTGGTTCTTGACAACACTAAGTTTTATTGCTTTTTTGAATTCTTCTTTTTTGTTGTATATTATGCCTACTTCAGGTTCTATTGTTGTTTTGTTGCAGATTGTTGATGATTCTTCCATCCCATCTTCTAGTAGAAGCATGTCCGTTATCATTTTTACATAATCCAAAAAATCTGAATTTTGGTTATTTGCTTCTGTGTTTGTTGAGATGTGTTCAGAAAGTGATACCAGATCTATTTGAGTTGTTGATTGCTGTTACAGCATGTTGTTATTGAAGCTTGCTTCTAAAAATTCCTTTTTATTAAAAGTGATGCATATAGGGAATTTGATGAAATCACGCTCTTTCTTCTTTAGTTGCAAATAGAATAAAAGAGTTCCATTGTCTTCTATTTTTAAAGGTGGATTATTTCCTCTGACCTTGTACTTTATGACCATTTGCAGAAAATTTGTTTCAATTTGAAGCTGATCTGATATTGTTTTCAGCATTTCTTCAAGGCTGCAATTTGATTGTATGGTAATTCCTATCACATCAAAATCAATGTAATACATTGCTTTATTCCAGTTGTCATTGTGATGAATGAAAATAGGTATGAGTTCCATTGTACCTATAATAAAAAAATCAAAGAAATCAGTTAGGAATTTAGTAGTTTAATACATTGCTGCTTCTTATTTCTTATTGTTTCTTGTTGTTTCTTTTTTCTCATGTTTTCAGGTTTCTTGTTGCTTATTGTTTCTTTTTTTTTTTTTTTGTTTCTAAAAAACTGACGTGGAATATTTTTTCTCACAAGCTTAAGCTTTTTGTTATTTCTTGTTGCTTTGTGTTTCTTTTTGTTTCTTTTTTTGTTCTTAATAAACTGACGTGGAATATTATTCTTATTTTTTATAACCATGGAAACAACATTTATATTGTTTAAATAAACTTTGAATATTTTTTTACAATCATGATTTAGAGTTTCTTTTTGAAACAAAGAAGAAACACTAAAAAAAAAAAACATATCTGATATGTTTATGAGCAGTGTACCTAGTTTTTGAATGATTGTTGCTTTTGATCTTCAATTTTGTTTTCAATTGTTGTTTGAATGTTGATCGCTCCAATTTGTTTAACAAATTTGTTACAGATCTGGCTTTTGTGGATTGAGAAACTGCAGTTGGAGATGATCATGAAAATGAGAAAAAAAAAGTAACGAACAACAAAATAGAGAAACAAGATTCAAGTTTGAGCTGATCGCAATTTTTATGGATTAAAGAAAAAAGTGATATTGTTTACGAAACGGTTTTTTCTTATTTTGAAAGATTTTTCTTTTAGCTCAAATAGGTAAGCTTATATATGGTCTTTTTTTAAAAAAAAAATTAAAACTATTTTTGAAAATACTTTTGATTAATGTGAATTTTGATATTATTTTTTATTTTTTTACTATTTATGAAAAAAGTCCCTTAAAAGAAAGTGGAACCCATTGATTTTTATCAGCACCTAGTTAGCCGGAAACATTTATTTGATAGCCGTTATCAAAGTTTGAACACTAAATTGTGAAAAACCTATATTTAAATAGAGAAAACTAAAAAGTTTACATACCATTTTTATAATTTTTCTAATTATACAAAATTTATTCAATTTAACAGGGATTATATTTGCATCCCATAAAGATAAAAAAAAATTAAAACTATAAATGAAAGGCTCAAAATAATTAAAATTGCAAATTTTCAAAATATTTTTCTTTGTTACATATAATAATCATTGAAAAGTGAAAAGTGAAAAGAAAGCGTTGGCCAAAGAGGAACGGTATGCTTTAGCATGTGACACTTTACTTGCAGCTTTCTTCTTTTTTAAAGCAAAGGAATATTCGTTTGCTTCAGCATTATATAACGCTGTTCTTCACTTCTTTTAACATCATTACCCATTCAAGTGAGGGAGGTGTGTGTCAGCACTATTCTTGGTTTCTATAATCCAGATTTATGTTCTTTTTTTCCCGTTTCTTTGGTTCGTCTCCAAATATATACATGATTTGCATTATTAGCATTCTTGTTTTTACGAATATTGTAACCTTTCTCTTGTTATTATTATAGGGTAATGAGAAATATTTCTGTTTACTGGTCACCATGCAGGGCTTAACCTGACAAGTTAATGAAATGTCAAGAGCAAGCACTTCAACTCATCCATCTGTACAGCTGACAATTGACATTCCTCATAACTTGGAGACTAGATTCAATGCGTTTTGTATCTACAGGGTGCCTTCTACACTCCGCCTAATCAACCCTGCAGCCTACACTCCTCAGGTAATATCTATAGGCCCTATTCACCATGGCAAACGAAATCTTCGGGATATGGAAATTTAGAAAAATAGATATTTGAAAGAATTTTGCAAAAGACATCATAAGAAAAACAATTGAAGAACAAGCGATTGAAGAACAAGCGACAGAAGAACAAGCGATTGAAGAACAAGCGACTGAAGAACAAGCGATTCTGAATAAAATTTCAACTGATCTTCTTAAGGAGATTGAGACTAACGTGAAAGAAATGGGGCGCTGTTATGAAGGTAACTTTTGTTAATAATATGATTCTGTTGGATAGTGTCTTCATTTTCGAGCTCTTCCTGAGACATTATAATGACAAAGCCACAGAATATCAGAACGATTTTATAATAAGTAAACCCTGCCTGAGTATTGAAGTGCAAAAAGATTTGATTTTACTTGAGAATCAGCTGCCTTTCTCAATTCTTAAGAAACTATACAACATTGCCCAACCAGACTTGGTTAATGGAAAAAAGCCCCCTTCTTTTCTTGAACTTACCTGCAAGTATTTCTCCTACTTCAACCCCAAGAATGTATAGATACTAGACGATGGAGAAATACTGCACTTCACTGATCTGGTCAGGCGATTTTGGACATTCAATCACCCTGAAATGGAGCAGAAATGTGTTGCAAGACTTTGCAGCATAACCAAACTGAACCAGGCCGGATTGAAGCTGAAGCCTGCTGACAAAGCAACCTCGAAATCAATTTTGAAATGTGTACAACCTGTCTTTGCAGAGCAGAGTTACAGATTCCTTGCTTTGAAGTTGATGATATCACTAAATTCGTAGTTCGAAATTTAATGGCTCTGGAGCAATGTCATTATCCGCTTGAAACTTACATTTGCAATTACATTCGGCTCTGGGACCTTCTTGTTGACACAGCTCAAGATGTGGACTTGCGTGCTCAGAAGAAAATTCTTATTAATGGGCTAGGCGATAGTGCTGCTGTTGCGAATCTGTTCAACAGACTGTGCAATCAAATTGCAGAAGTCAAGTCTTGTTACTTTACTCTCTCTAACGATATGAACAAGTACTATGAGAATTGTTGCAACCATACCCGGGCAAAACTGAAAAGTGTATGTCGTAAGGATCTTTGGACAGGTACTGGAACACTTGCTGCTATTCTACTCCTGGTTTTCGCCGCAACACAAGCCGCATGCTCTATCTGGAAATGCAATGCTCCACGAAAATAGTTTTGTAATTGAATTTGATTATTTTTGGGAAAACCAATGTCCACTGTTTATTATTATTATTATTTTGGTTTTCAGATTTCTGATTGCTCATTAATATGCTTCCTTTGTGCTTGGACGGGTCATTTTCTTGTTAATGTTAGTTTCTTGGTTCAGAGAATCTTTGTTTAAAACCCATTTTTTGGATCAGAAGGCTTATGGAAAACCATTTATATAGTTTGATTGATCTTATCAAGGCCCTAGCAGAAGCGTACTAGCTACATGATTCATTCTGCATGTATATTGAACAAAAAGGAAGCAATGGCCTTTAACAACTAATACGTTTACAAGAAATTCCAAAAAACTATAGATATTAATAAAGCTGAACTCTCACTCTAACATTATGCCAAGTATTACTTTTATATTTTTGCTATGTGGAAGTATAAATTTATAAAGTAACACTTCTAATGTCATACCTCCTCAAAGCTATCATTCATGAATACTAGAAAGAGTTAATACTTAAAAAAGTTTTTTACATCCTTTAATTTTCTATAGTCTTCATGTCTTTTGGTTAATAGTAACTCTCCATCTAATCTAATTAAACTAATTTTTGACTCTGCAATCTCCCACTGGTCTAGTGGTAGAGGCTTGTCATCCCTGGAGGGTTCAAATTCCTCCACCCCCTCCCTCTCTAATGACAAAAAAAAAAAAGTTATTTCGACGGTTTATATACTAATATTTCCTTTGTTATGTAACTACCATGAATATGAAGAGTTCCTATATTTCCATTTGAAGTTCTTTCTCTCTTTCCGTTTTCACTTTTAAATATACATCTATTTTGTTGGCTTAATGATTTAACAAAATACGTATATTATATATTAAGCATTACAAAGAGAATTTGATAGTTTTTTTTCACCCTTGTTAACAAATTTAACCTCAACCAACTATATAAATTTATTATTGCAGCAATTAATTTATTTTTACAAGAAAAAACATGGTTATCACTGTTTATAACAGTTTGATAAGAGATTACACTCTGTGGAAGCAATACGCCATTAATTTTTATTATCTCTATTATCATGGGTGATTTTTTTCTCTATATTTTTTTATTTTTTATTGCATTTATGTTGATAGACGGCTGAAATAAAACTTTACAAGTTTCATAGAATACACAAAGTTGGAGAGGTAGAATACTTTCTTATAATTCATTGGTATTTTTTTTTCGAAATTCACTTCACAAAATTAACTAAATTGTGAAAATTTGATATTTCTAAAAATCAATCGAGGTTGAGGGTTGAACCTAACTGGGATTCCTCACTATATTTTTATCATATATAATTAGAGATCTGAAATATTGGTTCCTAAGAATGCTATTGGATTCATTTATGAAGTACTTAAATCATAAGAATTTGTCAATTTATAAATTCTGATTATAATTTTTATGTGGTTTTGAAAATTTTCTTTTATTTTTTATTATCTACTTATATCTTAAAATTAAATAAATAAAATAATTTTAAATACATAATAATTATAATAATAATAAAAAAATATACCCGCACAATATACGGAATAATTACTAGCATCATAAAATAGCCAATGACTCAACTCTCAGAGCCTATAAATTGCGATTAACGCCAGGTTCCAAATGAGAGTGTGTATCACATGGCTTAGTATCTATGAAGGACCAACACTTCAAATAAGGTAGAGTATTCGTGTCAGATACTTTTTAAATATTAATATACGTCCGACATGGCTCTATTATTTTATTATTATTTTTTTTTTAAAACAGAACTGACACGGTTGGAACACGGGACCGACACGGTTGGGACACAGAACTGACACGGCGGGCACTTTTCTAGAACACTTTTTAGCTCCATTTTTGGTATAATTTAATTTAATTAATAATTTTGATTAATAATTTGATTTAATTTATTTATTAATAATTTAATTTAATATTTAATTTAAAATTTAATTTAATTGGTCATTTTTTTATGTTTACCTTATATATAACAATTATAGATAATTAATTAAATTATTATATTAAGTGTTTAAATTTCATTGAGTTTTTATTTTATCACACTAATTTTATTTTTTTAACAAATCATCTTTATATAATAGAAAATAATACACATTTTATGTGAAATATATATATATATATTAAGTCTTTAAATTTTATGAAGTTTTTATTTTATTACACTAACTTTATTTTTTAACAAATTATTTTTATACAATAGAAAATAACACACCTTTTATGTGGAATATATATATATAACGTATCACATCCGTATCGTGTCCTTAAATTTTAAAAATTATCATATCATCATATTCGTGTCGTGTCGTATTCGTGTCCCGTATCCGTATCTGTACTTCTTAGCTTAGTGTGAATCGATAACTAGCCGCTGATCTTTTTCTGCTCTTACAGCTTTTGCTCACATGATTTACCAAGGAAAGGCCATGATGCCCATACGCATGATTGACATCTTCATGTTAGTGGAAGACCGAGTCATTGATTAGCTGTAGGCTTACTTTCTTTATAGGTATTATTGTATTAAAAGGAGGCGGTCCGTCGCCAAACAATACCCAGAATAGTCTCTTGAATTGAAACAACAACTCCCTGCAGCTAGCGCATGAGAGAATCCCTTGAACACAATGAGATTAATTCAAAAGAACAATAAGAATAAACACTTGTCTACTTCTTTCTTGCTAACTAATATGATATTAAAATACAAACCAAACAAAAGTTAAGAAAAAACAACTAAAAAAAGTGAATTAGGCCAATCTATATATCACTACAAGAAAATTGACTTATAATGATGAAAAAATTCGTGATTAAAAGTCTAAAAATCGTCATTAAAAACATTTAATGATGAGAAATGTCCCCTCATCGCCCTTCATAACTGCCCTCATTAGAAAAGATAATAATGACAGAAATAGAGTCCCGTCATTACTACATATAATAATGGCATAAGTACAGTCATTAAAAAGTATTTTTAATGACAACAAATATAATCACTATATAGTCATTTTCCTCTCACTATATGACACTTTATTAGTAAAATTTACCATCATTATATAAAAATTAGCCCCTCACTAAAAATTATTTTAACAATAATGATCACCCTCGTAAAATCAATAATAGTCATCATTAAACATAATTTTTAGCGAAAGGAATGTCATTAATTGATTTTAACTCCTCATTATAGATTTTTATAACAATAAAGTTTTCATCATTATAAATTGTAATATAATCAGTAGAAGTTCATTACAATAAAGACATATCCCATCACCAATAAAAGCATCCATTACTATATATATAATATTAATTTGTAAATATAGCAAAGTATTTTGTACATTCAATCACATCCATATATTCATTCAACCAAAATATAAGTAATGGTAATTTTGTCAAGTAGACGAGTTCCATCTAAATGAATTGTCTAATATTTTCTAAAATTTACTCCTTGGAATACAAAAATATTCAAGTTCTTTGTAGATCACTTATTTTTTTCAAAAAAAAAAAAATCTTACCAAGTCCTTAAATCCTACTTTGAAATTCATCTATCAAGGCTTCTTTCCTCCACTTGTTTAATACTAACACAATTCAGACAATATTTAATTAGAATTTAAAAGGGTTAAAAATAATGTTAAGGAGAAGCATAGATAAGATGCGGAAGAAGTATTAACCATAAGACATTAAATTTGCATTCTAAAATCAACATCAGCCACTAACAACAGCAAACTGAAGATCATACATGCATTCCTACTCAAATAATATGGTATCATCAAAATTTGGACCATATTGACAACAATATACATGACATACTACTACTGCTGGTTTGTATGCACTAACAGACCTCATGATCACACATGGAGCGATACAATTGCAGCATTTAGACTGCAAAGAAAATTATGTATTACAGTTAATACCTACAAGATCAATATAACTGAGTTTTAATGAGGGACACATACAATTGCGACATTTAGACTACAATAACTTGTAACAAAAGTTATAAAAGCTAAAGCAACAAAACAAAATTCATTAAGGGGCAACAGAGCATATGCAAAACACAAATGTTGATAGAAATTTCTTCATAGAGTATTGATGCGGACATAGAAGAGCAAGCAATTCGGTTCCTGGAAAAATATGAAAAATTGAAGTAGTGGTAGTTTTGTAAATAATTGTAACTTTGGATTTTCGGAT
Source organism: Mallotus repandus (assembly GCA_949671775.1). Lineage (NCBI taxonomy): Eukaryota > Viridiplantae > Streptophyta > Magnoliopsida > Malpighiales > Euphorbiaceae > Mallotus > Mallotus repandus. Next base: position 10,241 of record CATIWM010713160.1, read on the forward strand.
TTTGGCGATTCAAAAGGCCAATTTGATTGGAAACAGACCAAGGATCAGGAGTCATGAGCTTTGCTTATGAGGCCCATTATTTTTTGGGCAAATCCCTTCGTTTAGGCCTTCAAAAAGGCAATTTTTGTGTTTTACTTGTTTTGGAATTCTTTTTCCTAGTTAGTTTGGGATTGTTTTAGGGTTTTATATTTAAGACTTTTTCTTTTTGGCTTTTGAACGATGTTATGAATAATAGAATTCAACTCTTATTAGATTTTCTAAAATTCTTTAAATTTTGATGCCTATTTCTTGAATTTGAGAATTACAGGTTGAAGAAGATTAGTGATTAGTAGTCATGCACGATTCAACAATCATTAATATTTATCCTACATTCTTTCGCTATGCCAGTTTGGTATTAGAGTTGTGCTCCTCAGACAAGATGTCTCACAAAAGACAGCAATAGCAACCCCAACAGCAGCGTGTTGAAGAAGTTTATTTGCATGATGACCAATGTCGCTTTGAGCAGCAGTTCAAACAATGAATGGAACAGATGGATCAACGGATTGACACCATTATGGAACAGCTCACAAAGAGAATGGGTGAGTTGTTAGCTAATCAAAATAGGGGGCAGTCAAACCAGCGACGGGCCCCTAATGTTGATGACCTGAGGAATCCTTTTACTGAAGGAAACAATGATGAAGATGACTATGGTGAAGGTTATTATGACGTGCAATGTAGACGTCATCGACAATGATGAGAGCGATGATAGGAGACGATGGGAGGCAGGTATGCGAACTGAGATTCCTGAATTTTGTGGTTCCTTAAAACTAAAAGAATTCATTAACTGGTTGACTACGGTGGAAGAGATCTTGGAGTTTAAGGGGGTGCCAGAGGCCTAACAAGTACCATTGGTGGCAACCAGGTTTCAAGATAGGGCGATGGCCCGGTGGCAGCAAAATAAACAGACCCGAGTCCGATTGGGAAAGTCAAAAATCATGACTTAGGAGAAGATGAAGAAACGGATCTGTACCACATTCCTGCCTTTTAATTATCAATGTTTAATGTACCAGAGGTTGCATAATTTGAGGGAAGAGAACCGTTCAGTTGATGATTATACAACTGAATTTTACCAGTTAATTGCTCACAATGAGGTGCATGAGATAGTGGACCAATTGGTTGCTCGATATATTGGGGGTTAAGAGAACAAATTGCAGAGACAGTAAACATGTTTGATCCTATGTCTATTTCTGCGGCACACCAATGGGCTTTGCAAGTCAAAAAGAGGCACCAGATGGTTTTATGCAAACTTCTGGATATGGGAGTGCAGGAGGCAGTAGTGCTGTAAGTCGTGTGAGTGGAAGAATGGCCCAAGGGGCTGCTACGAACAAACCAAAGGTAGTGCCAACCACTGTATAAAAGGCTAGTTCGAGTAGTGGGATTAAATATTTTGCATGTGGAGAAGTGGGTCACAGGCAGTCTGATTGTAGAAAGAGTGGAAAAAGGTAATGTTTGCTGAGGTAGATGAACAATATGATGATAAAGAGATCGCTGACTTAACAGGCGATTCAGTATTTGATCCAAATTCTGTTGATGAGGAGGTCATGACTGGTGATGTAAGGACTGCTTTGGTAGTGAGGAGGTCCTGCCTAACACCTAGAGCTGCTAATGATGAATGGTTACGAAATAATATTTTCCAATTTACATTCACTATTAAGGGAAAAGTCTGCAAATTTGTGATTGATGGAGGTAGCTGTGAGAATATAATTACAGCAAAGGCAGTCTAAAAATTAGGAATTCAGACTGTAAAGCATCCTAAGCCTTACAAGTTGGAATAGTTGAAACAAAGGGGCGAGGTAACAGTGTCAAAGCGTGCCTTGATTTCCTTTTCTATCGGGGCAAAATACAAAGATCAGGTTTAGTATGATGTGATAGCCATGGATGCATGTCGTTTGTTGTTGGGACGGCCTTGTCAGTTTGATTGAGATGTGACTCATAACGGGAAGACTAACACTTACAGTTTTATGTTTAAAGGAGTGAAAATTGTGTTAGTTCCTAATAAGGATTATAATTAGTCTAAGCAGGTGCAGGAAGACATCAAGGGTTGTGTTAATTTATTAACCTGGGCACAATTTGATAGGGTAGTGCAGAAATCTAAAGTTGTTTCTATCCTATTTGGAAAGTTAGTAGACAAAGAGGTAGTGGTTCCTGATGTTGTCTTACCACTCCTGGAAGAGTTCAATGATGTGTTTCCAGAGGAATTGCCTAAAGGGTTACCTCCCATGCGAGATATCCAACATCAGATTGATCTTGAACCAGGTGCAGCCTTCCTGAATTGACCATGCTACAAGATGAGTCCCAGTGAGCATGAAGAGTTGAGGAGGCAAGTGGAAGAGTTGCTGGCTAGGGGATATATTTGAGAGAGCTTGAGTCCTTGTGCGGTACCAGCCCTTCTGACACCAAAGAAGGATTGTTCTTGGCGGATGTGCGTTGATAGTCGGGCCATTAACAAAATAACTGTCAGGTATCATTTTCTTATTCCTAGATTGGATGACTTACTTGATCAGCTCAGTGGGGCCACGATTTTTACTAAATTGGATTTAAAAAGTGGTTATCATCAAATTTGGATTTGAGCTAGAGATGAATGGAAAACAACTTTCAAGATAAGGGAGGGGCTGTGTGAGTGGCTAGTTATGCCGTTTGGGTTATCAAACGCACCAAGCACTTTTATACGTGTTATAAACCAGATTTTGAGGCCTTTCATTGGTAAGTGTGTTGTTGTGTACTTTGATGATATTTTGATTTATAATGCTAACCCGGATGAGCACCTTAGTCAGTTTTGAGAAGTCTTTACTGTGTTGCGTAAGGAAAAAATTCTATACTACCCTTTAAAAGTGTACTTTCTTTACTGCCAGTATGTTGTTTCTTAGGTATGTTATGTCGGGTAAGGGCCTGCAAGTAGATGAATCTAAGGTTGAGGCTGTGAAACATTGGCCAAAACCTACTACCATTACTGAGGTAAGGAGTTTCCATGGATTAGCTTCATTTTATAAGCATTTTATTCCTCATTTTAGCAGCATTACGGTGCCTGTCACTGATTGCATGAGGCAGGTGGGAAAGTTTGTATAGACAGAAGAGGCAGAAAAGGCATTTGAGTTGATTAAATTACACCTTACTACAGCTCTTATTTTAATGTTTCTAGATTTTCATCAACCTTTTGAGTTGCATTCAGATGCTTCTAAGGTGAGAATTGGGGCTGTTTTGAGTTAAAATAGCAAACCAGTGGCATATTTCTGTGAAAAGTTGTCAGGGCCCAAATTGTGTTATAGCACTTATGATGTCGAATTCTATGTTGTGGTTTAGGTTATTAAGCATTGGCGTCATTATTTATTTCAGCGGGAATTTATCTTGTATATAGATCATGAGGCATTGAAACATTTACACAGGCAAGATAAGATTTCTACTAGGCATGCGACTTGGGTTGCTTATCTTCAGAGGTTTACTTTTGTGGTGAAGCATAAGTCGAGTGTTACCAATAGAGTGGCTGATGCGTTGAGTAGGCGAAAGACTCTGTTGACTCAAATGTCCATTGAAGTTCCTTGTTTTGCTTCCTTTACAGAATTATTTGAAACTGACCCATATTTTTCTGCTATTCTAGCTAAGGTCAAAGTAGGTAAAAGAATAGATTTCCTATTGTATAATGGATTTCTGTTTAAGGGTAATCAACTTTGTGTTCCAGATTGTAGTTTACATCTATAAATTATTAAATAATTGCATAGTGAAAGGCATGTAGGACGAGACAAGATTGTGCAATTGGTGCAGGCTCATTATTTCTGGCCTACCATTCACAAGGAAGTTAAAAAACTAGTGCAAAGATGTCGCATTTGCCAGGTTTCTAAAGGAACAACATATAATGCAGGTTTGTATATGCCATTGCCAATCCCTTCGTAGCCTTGGGTGGAGCTCAGCATGGATTTTATGCTAGGATTACCATGCACATTGCGAGGTAATGATTCTATATTTGTGGTAGTTCATTTTATTCCATGTAAGAAAACCACAGATGTTGTTCGTGTGGCTCAGTTATTCTTTCAAGAGGTTTATAGACTGCATGGATTACCTATATCTATTGTGTCTGATCGAGATATCAGGTTTCTTAGTCATTTTTGGCAAAGTTTGTGGAAAATAATGAGCATGCAGCTTAATTTCAATAGTGCATGTCATCAACAAACAGATGGGCAAACTGAGGTGGTGAATCGATCTTTAGGTAATCTGTTGAGGTACTTAGCAGGTGAGCATATGAAGAGTTGATATCAAAAGTTATGTCAAGCAGAGTTCGTTCATAATCATGTAGTCAATCAGAGTACTAGTTTTAGTCCTTTTATTGTGGTGTATTCTGTTATACCACGAGGACTGTTGGATTTAATTCCTCTCCTAGATAAAATGAGTTCATGGCAAGGTAGAGAATTTTGTTTGTGGATTATAGGAAATTCATAAGGTTGTCTATGAAAATTTAGTCAAAGCTGCTTCCAAGTATAAGCTGGATGCTAATAAGAAGAGGCGGTATATCGAGTTTAATGTGGGGGATTATGTGTGGGCAGTTTTACCAAGGAGGGATTTCCCGCAGGTGATTATAGTAAGTTTTCTGCCAAGAAGATTGGACCACTGGAAGTTGTTGAGAAGATCAATCCTAATGCCTACCGTTTGAAGTTGCCTAGTCACTTTCGAACTGCGGATGTTTTTAATGTTAAGCATCTGATTCCATATGTAGGTGATTCATCCAAAGAGTCAGATTCGTGAGCAAATTCTATCCATCCTCAGGAGAATGATGGAGACATAGAAGAGCAAGCGATTCGGTTACTGAAAAAATATGAAAAATTAAAGTAGTGGTTGTAAGCACCCAATTTTGAGATGACTAGAGTATGGATGCAAAAGAGGACTCTAATGATGAAAATTTGTTGCAAATAGGTCTCTAGTATTTGAATTTCGGATCCCAATGCTTGATTGCATTTTTATGGATTAAATTGAAAAGTCTCTTTTTCTTCAGGGGTCTTTTAGTAATTAAATGTTAAAAAATGGAAGAATGGATTTCCAACCGAAAATTCAAAATTCCGATCGGAATTGTGAATTACTGACCGAAAATTCAGAATTCCAATCAGAATTGTGGATTTCCAACCGAAAATCTGATTTCTAATCGAAATTCCAGAATTTCAATCGGTGATCCACAATTCCGATCGCGAGAAAAATCATTTTTTTGGTAATTTTTATTTATTTTTCTTAAATTTGATTAGTTATTATTTGATTTATTTGATAAATATGTTATTGATAAATACGTATTTATCAGATAAATAATGAATAAAAATTTATTTTATTTTATTTTTTTGTTTTGTTTCTTTGATTATGGTAGTGGAAACATTCTATACCATGGAGATGAGATTGAACGAATTAGATTCATGAAGGTCCATGGAATGTCATGGATTAATCTCTATTAAAAAAACATAGTTTCATGTTTATTTTATTTTCTATGTTTTAGTGGTAATTTCGTTGTGTATTTATTTTTTATTTTTGGGTATATAATTATTATTGTATGTAGGGATTGTAATAGCTCCAGTAGAGGGAAAATAAAGAAATTTAATTTTATGTATTTTAAAATCAATTAGTAAATTAGTTTTATTTGATAAATTTCAATTGAAATTAATGGTGGCTTTAAATTAATTTTAGGTTGTATGTAATTAAAATTAGGGTTAGAAAAATTACATAATGTTGTTTTTTTTATTTATTATTTATTATTTTATTATTAATTGGGCTTTTTTTTTAATTTTTATTCGTTTTGAGCTCCAAGCCCATGTGTAGGTCTAACTTATTAATAAAATAGACTTTTAAATTAAATTTAGGTTTAATTAACTTTAAAATTAATTTAGGCCCATTAGGTTAATTTAGATTTTAGACCCATTTTTTAATTAAATAAAATTAATTTGGACTTAGCTCAACCCATTAATAAAGCATTCTTCATAATTTGTAGACTTAGGATCATTTCATTTAATTAAAATCGATTAGAATTAAGTCCACTAATTTATTTTTTTCTTTTAAAATTTAATAGACTTAAATCATTTTCTTTAGAATTAAAATAAATAGATTTAGGCTCACAAATCATCAAGATGTAGGCCCACTTTTAGTTTCATTTCACTTGTAAATAAAATATGTAGATTTAGCTAACTTAAAATTAAAATCAAATGTAGTTTAGATTTAAGGACGTTACAACTTGAATGCATTTTTTATGTACTTTTTCATGGATTGACTGCTTTAGGATTAGATAGATGTTCAATTAGGGTTTAATGAAATTGTATATAATTAAAGAATAAGATAGTAATTCATAAAATAATTCTAAATGAACACAAGACTAAAAGAAGTTGGTATTCTGTATCCAAAACTTCTGGTTGTGGTGCTAGCTTGTATTAGAGAATCGAGTTACCACCACTTTCGATTTATCCCAGTTATTACCTTGGGTGACGACTCCTCATCTCCACGTCATGTCTTTGTGACAGTGGTTAGTATGTTCCCTAGAGCCCTGAACTCAAAAAGTGTCGTGATTTCAATAAACTTAGACACGCGCTAAATCCCGCTGTCTATAGTGGCAATTTCATAAATAACTGCAACTTTGGAGTTTCAGATTTTGGCAATTTAAAAGGCCAATTTGATTGGAAATAGACCAAGGATCAGGAGTCACAAGCCTTTCTTATGAGACCCATTATTTTTTGAGCAAATTCCTTTGTTTAGGCCTTCAAAAAGGCAATTTTTGTGTTTTACTTGTTTTAGAATTCTTTTTCCTAATTGGTTTGGGATTGTTTTAGAATTTTCTATTTAAGACTTTTTATTTTTGACTTTTGGACGATGTTATGAATAATAGAATTCGACTCTCATTAGATTTTCTAAAATTTTTTGAATTTTGATGTCTATTTCCTGAATTTGAGAATTGCAGATTGTAGAAGATTAGTGATTTATAATCGTGCACGATTAAACAATCATTAATATTTATCCTACATTATTTCGCTACGTCAAGTATTCCTAAAATTGAATACTTGCCATCATATTATTCATGGTTGATCAAAATATCATATTACCAAACTGATGACAGCATGATGGAACATGCATCCAAAACTTAACTGGTGATGGAGGTCAGTTTATGATGCTCTGAAAACAAATTTCATGCTTTAATGTTGGCAGCAAAAAACACATTTCATCTTTAAAAAATAAAAACTGAAATACAAATGCCATACAGTGACATAAACAAATAAGGGACCTCAAATTGCAGCAACAACACTAAATTAAAACAATAATGAAATAGTATAGAAGCTACTTACCAACTACTCAAAATGCAATCAAGATTCCTACAGTACAAAACAAGATATAAAAAGAAAAAGGGCTTAGTGGGGTTACCCTTTTACAAGCTCAAGAAGTTGAGAGTAAAGTTCTGTCTTCCTTAATTTGAAGATTTCAACAGATGTAGTCTCAATAGTTGAGAGTGGCCAATCATACAAAACAATCAAGAATGAATTCTAATCCAAACCTGTCTGAAAGAATCTCAAAACAATCAAAATATTAGCTTCAGGTATGAAATTCATGCCAACCATTCATTCAAACTAACTATGCCTAAAATTTAACCAATAACAACAGCATAGTATCATACATAAATATCAATTAAAAAGTAGAATAGCAATGGCAATAGTTTAAATGACAACAAAATGAATAACAACTCTTTTGAAATTAACGGTACAAAAAAGACTTGAAAATAGAAGAGCTATTGTAGAGGCTAGAGTTCATCGAATATAAAGAAACAAAATAAACTAAATAATCCTAAAAAATATCAGAACCTTGGGGGAGCGTCTGGCACTCTGTATACATTAGGAGTAACAGAAGCCAACCATAATTAAGAAAACAAGCACTGCAAGAAAAAAATAAAATAAAAAACTTAATGATAATTACTCAAATAAAAGCAAAGAGAGAAAGAAATTGACTTTCATCAAGCTGTTTCTGGATGCTTAGCTCTCTTCTTCAGCATACACAACAAAATATACAATGGTGTCTAGCACGCATTAAACCAATTACAGTAAATGGATGTTAACTAATGTCAAGAGACTTTATTCATTTCACTAAACTAATGGTGTCTAGCACTCAATTGTAAGAGACAATTGGAGATATCATCATTAAACTATAGCACATAAAAGTAAGCTATCAGATATACAGATTGGCCACTCTCTATTTCTAAACTTGGACTTCATAATTCAAAAAATAGTATCCAAATTCATCCACCTTTTGAAAGCATAAGCAACTTTAAACCTAGGACATTCACTAAAGCATAATGCTATCTCACTCCAATTTTTCTTTTTATCATCAATAGCAAAAAGGAAGTACAACAGCCAGCCATCATTTGAGAACAGAGCATGTCTAAATTCTTTTCCCAGCACAAAAAATCCAGAGCAACTGGCAATGGGATGGATTCTCAATACCACCAACAGTTTATTTTCTGAAATTTTCAATGAGTAGTTCTTGTTTTAGCATGTAGGTCAATCAATCCAACTAGAAATCAGAGTTATTTTGTAGTAAAAAATGTAACAGACCTCATGATCACACATGGAGCGAAGCAATGAATGCTGCACATCCCAGATGATAAGCTTATCATCCATGCTTCCTGTTGCAGCCCATGGGTAGCTGCCACAAATAAAATAACAAGATTGTAATACCAGGCCACACAAGTCAAAACTTAAGTTAACCGCTCGTGATCACTATTTTTCTTTTCCTCAGTTTTATTTTGAAGAGGGGGAAGAAGATGAGAAGAGAATTCCAAGGCAGATTATGGCATGAAGATTTTTGACTGCTTTCTCTCTTCACATTTACATAATTTTCAGTTCGGTTCAAATTATTGCATTCCAAGTCACACCATTTTTGAACAATTTATAGAGCTATCTCACTATCCCATAATACCCTATTGTTGAACAGGCATAAAGATTAACAAAGTGCAGAGATTTGCACATAATGCACCAAAATTTGGCATTCATTGGTTCAGATCAAGCAGAACGGCACAATCTAGAGGGATATGCATAGGACTGAGCAAATTAGGTGCACAGAAGAGAGACGCACAGAGAAAGGAAAGAGAATGATAGAATGGAAAATAATCAATTTATAAATGCTTTGTTTAAATTTAACAAAAAATTTCAATTTAACCAAGAAAAACGTGAGTTATGGAGAGGGGAGAGGAGCAGCAATGACGAGGTGGAGGGGGCAGAGCGGCGGCACGCAGCAACAGTGTAAGACAAATCTGCAAACTGAAAAAAAATTAGAAAAAGAGGAAGGGAGGTGGGAAAAGAAGGAAGAAGAACAAAGGAAGAGATGGAGGATAAGGAGAAAGTGAAAGGGAATAAGAAGGGATGAGGGAAAACAAAAAAGAGGTAAAGGAAAAAAGAGAAGAAGAAGGAGAAAAGGGAAAGGGAAAACGAAAAAAAAGAGGGAGCTGAAATTTTTTGAAAAAGACAGGGTTAGGGTAAGAAAAAAATAGGGATGGTAAGAAATTAAAAAAGGTTGAGCTAAATTTTTTATTATTTATTTATATAAAAATCCATCTAAGGTTGTGTACTAAAATTTATATAATTTTATATTTAGTAGTGCTAGATGGATACTAGGGACATTAATAAAATGTCTTTAAATAAATTATTTAATTAAAATATAAAAATATAAAAAAGAGTAAAAATAATAGATTTCTGTAAGATAATTTTTAAAAAAATTATAATAGTTAATTTTTAAAAAAAAATTGCAAAAAGAAATAAAACATTAAAAATATTTATATTTGTCTGAAAAATCTCTCTAAATGAATAAATAATTTTTATTTTACTTTGAAAATATTAAAAATATAAAATTATCTAAAATAATATTTTTTAAAAAATAATTTTTGTGAATTATAAAAATAATATCTATCTTTTGGTGGGAGAAATTGGAGCCAAAACATTTACACAATAATGACCAAGTTTCAAATTAATAACTAGGAATATAAAATTTTCTCACTATATTTAACCCTTTAACTAGGCAATTTTTGTACCCTCATTAAAACTATTAAAACTATACTTTTAATGAGGGATTTTTTATACCCTCATTAATTTTTTTATCTTTAAAAGCTTTTTTTTTAATGTATATTGGCTAAAAGGTAAAAAGAATCTCCTTTCAAAAAAAAGACAAAAAGAATCTAATGCATTTAAGCAATTAGATTTAAACATAATAAATTAGTAACTCATTCTGTGATTCTATGCAGAAAGAATCTAATCATGGTAAGCAAATAAAGAAAATTAAATATGAAAAAGAATAATATCTAAAATTAAAATAAAAGAGGAAAATAAACTTATTTATATGTCAAAATAATATCTCGAATTCTTGAGATGTATAAGAAAAGAAATATAAACTTCTCAAATCAAGCCAAATATATTACCAATTCTAAAACTTCTACCAAATTAATTAAATTTGATCACTTGTTAACTTATATTTGTGAAATGCCTACAAAATTCTGTTAATGTAGCTTCTTTGGGTTTGCTCATTGAGGATTGTTGCTCTCCATTTAAATTTTTAAACATTTTAATTGTCTATTCGTTTTGTTTGTAAATTTGTAAGTGAAACAGTTCATTTTTGTGCAAAAGTTGCTCATTTATTGCCTAATCATCAGGAGTGATTCTCAACTCCATATTTTATCGCTCATGTATTAGCTCGGGAGAGCATTTGATTTAACAAAATCTTTCAGTTTCAAAAATAAATAGTTTCTTACTAAAATAAGGGAGAAACGATAATGTAATTTATCGCCACCTGCGATCAAGTGTAACAATCGCGGGGCAACAAATAACGTTACTTTTTTTTTTTCTGAAATGATTTACCAAGGAAAGACCATGCCCATGCGCATGCTTGACATCTTTATGTTAGTGGAAGACCGAGTCATTGATAAGCTGTAGACTTCCTTTCTTTACAGGTGTGATTGTATTGAATAATGTTTTATGTAGTTAGTATTTATATAAACTAGCGGGTGGCCGTGCGATGATCGGAAAAGTAATTTTTTGTAAATAATAAGAGAGAGCATATTCAACTCATTTCCATCATCATCCATGCCATCGAAGAACTTTGCATGACGTAGTGAGGATCACATCCAAGAGTAAACTGGTCAGTCGACAATTCCCTGAAGACAGGAAATTGGTCACAGAAAAACAAAAATTCATGTTAAAACAGATGCATGCATAAATAACATTGTTTCATGTTTTTCTTTACGCATTTCATTGGCAAATTTTATATTTACAGACTTATTATTTTTAAGTATCTCATCCATTTGTGATAAGGTATAATTATTTGGACCTAAGTGATCACGATTGAAATCAGTAAGAATGTAAAACAACCATAATTGCTTGCTAATGTTATCATCTAAGCAATGCTGCTTGAATATTTTTTATTTTTCTGAACTCAGCTGAGCTCATCAGTGGCTAAGTTATTACAATAGCAATATATGCAAGTAGCAATAGTGAAATCCCATTCTGGCGTGTAAGCTGACCACCCATGTATCTTTTCACATAAACAATCACATCGTTGAGACTTTAATGTGATTGCTGCCTTGACAACTTTTGAATTTGTGTTCTCCGACTTCTCATCGCTCCTTGCTGATCCCTCAAAAATGGTTTCTTCATAATTCATAACATCATTCCTGTTTCATTGCATGTATCTTCTGCTTCACTCTCGTGTGTTACCTAATGCAGTAATCATTCAATTTCCCATGACATTCTTGTAAGGCGCCTGGTCAATTGCTGATTCAAGCAGAACAGGCAAGTTGGACTCTTCCACCTGCTGCACAATCATATAATGGCTTAAAATTCATGGTCAATTTATGGTAAAAATTTGCCAAAATTTCCATATTATGGTATTTTTGAAATAATTTCAAGTTTTATAGTAGTTTCTCAAATATATTTCCAATATATGGTACTTTTGACTGAGGTGGAGGAGAGAAGTGGGAGTGTCAGGCATTTCGCCAGTAGCACTGACAAAATGTACATTTTGCCAATGCTACTGGCGAATTGCCTGAAAAATTTAAAAAACAAAATTCCATTCATTTCGTCAGTGCTACTAGCGAAATGAATGGAATATTTTTTTATACATTTTGCCAGTAGCGCTGGCGAAATGCATAAAATTTTGTTTTGATGCATTTTGCCAGTAGCACTAGCAAAATGCATGAAATTTTTTTTTTTTTTTTGATGCATTTTGCCAGTACTACTGACAAAATGCATCAAATTATTACTCCTTCTCGTTTACCCAATTCTAGTATAATTATTACATGATGATTAAGATATAATGATATAATGATTACATTAATTTTTATAATATTATAATTATTAAATAATTATTTGGTTATAATTATATTTTTTAATATTAGTTAGTCACTAATAATTATGTAATAAATAATAATAATAATAATAATAATAATAATAAATAATGGGCAATTTACCAATTTGTGGTAAAAAAATTTCAAAATTCCCATATATAATTATAAAGTCATCATGTTTTCCCATTTTCTAATATAATTATTATATAATGATTATGATATAATGATTATGTTAATTTTTATAATATTATAATTATTAAATAATAATTTGGTGATAATTATGTTTTTTAATAGTAGTTAGTAACTAATAATTGTGTAATAATTGATAATAATAATAATAAATAATATTATATTATTTTATATCTTTCCATATTATTGACTTATA
>CATIWM010713423.1:0-14969 GCA_949671775.1 Mallotus repandus
AGAGTTAAAAACTAATATAAAAAATACAAATCAAAAAGTTAAACACATAACATCTTTAAACAAAAGAAAAAGAAAAGAAAATAAAATAAAATGAATGGAAATAAAAATAGAAAATGAAAAGAAAAATAATAAAAGTAAACAGCATGAACAAAAGTAAGAATTATGTGGGTTGAAAGTAAATTTTTTTTTAAAAGGTTAAAAATGAAAAAGTAAAATGGGAAAGTGAAAAAGTAGCTTGGATGGGACACGACATGTGGATGCCGTGGGACATACTGTGGAAAGTTTGGAATTTTTTTTAGTAATAAAAAATGGAAAAGTGAAAAAGTGAAATGGGAAAGGACACGACATGGGGATGCTGTGGGACATTTCGTGTCCATTTACTAAAACAAAAATTTAAGATGGAATTTAGGCACGACATAACAAGTCGTGTGGAAAGGTGTGTCAAAAATCCAAAACCTTGCTTGTCAGTGCCACAGCTTTGGGGAAACCATGGGATAACCCATGGGATGTACTGCATGAAAATGCAAAATTGAGTCCAATTGTGCACGGCATGGAAATATCATGTTGAAAGCCATGCAACAGGCTGCCAAATTGTTTTTTAATAACACATTCACATGACATGGCAATGCCATGAACAAAGGCATGTCAGAAATCCAAAGACGTGACATGGGATGATAAAGTCATGATACAAAATATGTTATGGGTTCTGATAAATGCACGACCATGGACACGATATTGTCATGCCATGTCTATAAAAACAAGTCGATATGTGAAGAAGGACATACCTAGGCATGGCATGCTTAATCCCGTGAGGTGCTAAAAACATCATATTCACTAACTTCGTGAGCCTCTTATTACTATGCATTATGAACCTAAATAAAGGAATGAAAAATTAAAAGAAATAAAAGGAAAAATCAAGCATAAAAGTTAAAATAAAGTAAAGATTAAAAAAATAAGATAAAAGAAAATGAAAAATTATTAAGTTGCCTCCCAATTAGCACTAATTTAAGGTCATTAGCTTGACTAAATTCCCATTTCATCGTTAGGGAGGATTGATTAAAGAATAATCATCCCTTACTTGAGCTCGTTTGCTTGACACTTGGAAAGAAGAAAAAAAATTCTTAAAATTCATATCCTTCACATCACTTTTAATTCGCCACTCTTTAGTTTCTTTCTTTGGAGGCCCCTTTTTCTTCTTAACGTTCTCGGTTGCTTTTGCCTTCTTAGTATGAAGAATGAGGTGTGTTTTAGGTGGCTCTTTGTAAACTTATGGAAGAAGGGTTTTAGCACAAGCATCAACCGCATCTACCTGAAAATAAGAGGTCATTGATGAGGATTGGGTTGGCTTCTTGAAGACATCAAACTCCACTCTTTCTTCTCCTATCTCCAGAGTAATATTTCCATGTTTGACATCAATAATTGCATAAGCGGTAGCAAGGAAAGAACGTCCCAAAATTATTGGTATATGACAATCCTTTTCCATCTCCAAGATAATGAAATCACCTAGCACATAGTAATCTCCGACCTTGACGTGCACATCTTTGAGAATTCCATAGGGATAGATGATGGTCCTATTCGCAAGTTATAATGACATCATCGTTGGTTGTGGTTCACTAATATTGAGATGCCTGCAAAAAGAAAGAGGCATTATATGCAAACTTGCACTTAAATCACATAACGATCTACCTATAAACTCATTTCCAATAGTATAAGGAATAGTGATCCTCCCTGGATCTTTAAGCTTATGTTGAATTACTACACTCCTTATTGATAGGAATTATTTCATGATCCTCCTACTTTTACTTGTGTGAAATGATATCTTTTAGAAACTTTGCTTAGGCGAGCATCATGTTTATCACATCCAAAATTGGTATGTTCAATTTAAGCTGTTGGAATGCCTTTAAAAACTTTCCAGAATGCTTGTCAAGTTTGTCATGTTTTCTCATTTGTTACTTTTGAGTGAATGGGAGTGGTGCAATGATAGTTTTAGGTAGCTCTTCTTTCTTTGATTCCTTTTCTTCAATGCACTCCTTTGTTTATTTTTCTTCCTTGAAAACATCATTTGCAACCTTTTCTTCTTCCTTTTTGATTCCCACCTCAGGTAGTTGCTTTCCACTGTGAAGCATTATTGCATTCACTTGCTCTCTTGGGTTATTAGGTTTACTAGGTAGTTTACTTAGTTGTCAAAAATTAGAGGCACTAGCTTGTGAAGCAATTTAATTCTCTAACATCTTTCTATGCGCAAATAGTTGACTAACTTAAGATGCTTGGGATACAAGTTCATTTTCCAACATCTTGTTATGGGCAAAAGCTTATCCTATTTGAGATGTCAAATTCTTTATATCCTTTCTTTGCTCCTCTTGACTCCTTAGAAACTTCTCCATCATGCTTTCTAAGTCAGGCTTCTCTCTTGATATTGATGGAAAGAATTCTTTTATTGGAAAATCGATGGACGTTGCTTGAATCCTTAGTTGGCATTTTGGACTTCCCCTTGATTGGACCACGAGAAGTATGGGTGGTTACGCCATCCCGAATTGTATGTGTTAGAGTAAGGGTTTCCTTCGTTCCTTTGAAAGTTGTTTAGAGCATTGAGTTGCTCTATGGATTGATCTTGAGAAGCGAAAACTTCTTAGCACTCAATTGTTGAATGTCCTCCTCTACAAAACTCACAGGAATAAACAACCATTGGGTTTGTCACTTTGGCGGTAGCTTCAATTTTCTTGGTGAGCATGTCAATTTTGGCATTAAAAAGATTCCACCCATCCACCTCATGCAATCCTACGACTTTCCTTATGACGCTTCTTTCTCCTTGCCATTGGTAGCTATTGGATGCCATAGTTTCAAGAAGGTTGTAAGCATCTTCTGGTGTCTTGCTCATAAATAAACCTTGAGCGGTAGCATCAATGGTGATTCTCATTGGCTCGGTGAGTCTTTGATAGAAGGTCTGAATGAGTAGCCATTGTAGAACTCCATAGTGAGGACATTGACGTTGCAAATCTTTGAACCGCTCATATGCTTCATATAAAGATTCACCATGTTATTGAGTGAAATTGTAATCTCTTACTTTAATTTCACTATCTTGCTTGGTGGGAAATATTTGCCCAACAATGCCTTTGACAATGTGTCCCAAGTGGTAATGAACTGTGGTGCTACAGAGTATAACCACAATTTGGCTTTATCTCTCAAAGAGAAAGGGAATAGCCTAAGCTTTATTGCATCTTGACTAACCCCATTCATCTTGAAAGTGTCACAAATCTCCAAAAATTAAGCTAAATGGGCGTTTGGATCTTCAATTGGGAGACCTCTAAATTGAAATTGTGAGACCATTTAAATGATCGCTGGTTTGATCTCAAAGGTGTATCGCATTGACAGTGAGCCTCATAATGTTGTTATGGGTATCTCCTGGATTAGACATTGTGTACTCTTGAAGAGCACGATTCTTACCCAGCCATGCTGCTTGATCATCAACCATCTTTTGCTTGTCTTTTTTGCGATTTTCCTTTCGGTTCTTCTTGCTCGATTTCTCAATTTCAGGATTGATTTTCTCTAAGTTTATCCCCTTGGATCGAGTGTTCATAAACTAGCAAAGATTACATGAAAAATCAAATAGCAAAACAAGTTAAAATTAAAGAAAAGAATACTAGTCTAAGAAAAGTAAAAATTAAATTAATATCAATATTGCCAATCCCCGGTAACGGCCCCAAAAACTTATTGCGTTCAAAATCTGCAAGCGCACGGATCGTGAATTATAGTACAAAAGATATCATTCCCATAGAGACTATAGATTGAGTACCAATATTTTTACTTATAGTCCCAGCTAGTAAATTAAATAAAAGTAAATTCTATAAATAAAATAAAACAAAGCAATATAATTAAATTGTAATCAAATAATAAAAAGCTACGAGCCTAGGTTTAGTTTCACTATTCCAATCTGATCATGAACACATTAACGAACAAAAGACATTGATTTCAGTTAAGGGTAATTGTTCTAAAATACATAAAGTCTCTTTCGAGTTCAATTAAGCATGCAAAGATTAAAGTTTAACATACTCTCGTGATTAAGAAGTTAATCTAAGTTCATTAAGCTCTTTAACAATTAATTTATCACCGTAAACCCCTGTCTACAGTCATGGTTCCCTGAAGAGCTCACCTACTCTCGTGGTCAAGTTGTCTATGTCTTATGTGTCTTAAGCTAATAATTAATCAACATCAGGTACCCTGCTGGAACAATTATCCAAACCAGTCTCAAACAAACTTCCATAGAATCTCACATACTTGTTATTTCACAAAACCTTTTTACAAAAATTAATATAAGATATAAATCTACAAGTTTCATGTTTTTCACTTCTCCTAATTCTTCTTCTATGGCTACAAAAATTAGAGTACAATCTTCAGCTGAAAACCAGAATTTTTAGCATGAAGAACCATATTCATCTTTTAAATCAATTAACATATTTCCCTTTTTAATTCATCTTCAATTAACCTATTTCCCTTTTTAATTCATCTTTAATTAACCTATTTGTCCTTTTAATTCCTTATAATTATCATGATAAACATATTAAGAGGGAATAATTACATAAGAAATTAAGATAAAATCACTTACCTTAGCCAAAATTAGGAACCTTAGAATTTTTTCCATTTTCTTTCTTCTTCTTCTTCTCTTTTTCTTTTCCTTACTTTACTCTTTCTTTTTCTTCCAGTCCACGATTCCTGCCCCCTGGGACATTTAAGATGCATATGTTCATATACTATTAATTACGGATGAAAATAGGGATGTTACAACCTACCTCATCAACTGTATGCCTACTCCAGTTCTAAAACATGATACACCTTATCTTAAGCTATTTGGCCATCCACCTAAATACACTTCTCTGCGTGTTTTTGGGTGTCTTTGCTACCCATGGCTTCGCCCATACAACACACACAAACTTGAACCCAAATCTCGACCATGTGTATATCTTGGTTTCTCTCTCACTAATCATGCTTTTTATATATCTTGATACAAACTTAAATAAAATCTTTATTTCAAGGCATGTCATATTCTTTGAAAATATATTTCCTTTCAAAAAGGAATCATATTCCAACCTCTCTGTTACTACTCAATCTTTTTCTAAGCTTCTTTCTATGTTTGTAGGTCCAAGTCAGGAAAGTATCACCCCTTCCAACCTGTCACCTAATTTAGCTACTCTTCCACCTGTATCTCCTACCGTCCTTCCCTTAAATCCAGCATAACCACCACAGCCTCCCACTATTATTCCTTCCCTAACTTTCATTTCAAGCAAGGAAGCTCCTACGCCTACCTTAAGTCCAAGTATGTCTGCTGCCTCTTCTCCTAATCAAGTAAGTAATTCTACTTCTTCCACTTCCCATAACACATCCCACTCTCCCTCTCCATCCCCTCAGCCTCGTCGTATAGTCACGTGAGCACAAAATAATATTCACAAACCCAAAATTCCCTTCAATTTAAACACTACTACTACCATCACTTCATCCCCTCTACTGGAACCTACCTCCTTCACTCAAGCCAATAGACACTCCCAATAGCGTGCTGCCATGCAAGAAGAAATTTTAGTACTTCTTCAAAATAAAACTTGGTACTTAGTTCCCCCTTCACCTACACAAAACATTGTCGGCTGTAAATGGGTTTATAGAATCAAGAGAAACCCAGATGGATCAATTGCCTGCTACAAGGCATACTTTGTGGCAAAAGGATTTCACCAATGACGAGGCCTTGATTTTACAGAAACTTTTAGTCCGGTTGTTATACCAGCTACCATTCGGCTTGTTCTTAGCTTAGCAATATCTAATGCTTGGATTCTAAATCAGTTGGATATTAATAATGCTTTCTTGCAGGGTACTTTATCTGATCATGTCTTTATGCAGTAACCAACAGGGTTTGTTAATCCTGATTACCCTACTTATGTATGTAAATTGCATAAGGCTCTCTATGGTCTTCGATAAGCTCCTTATGCCTGGTATATAGAACTTCACTCCTTTCTTCTTGCCCATGATTTTGTCAATTCCAAGAGCGATACCTTTCTATTTATTCGTCGCACCACCGACCATATCATGTATCTCCTTGTATATGTCGATGACATAGTTCTCACTAGTAGTGCTCTTCTACTATTCAGAAATTTATAACAACATTGGCATCCCGATTCTTTTTAAAAGATCTTGGCTCTCTTAGCTACTTCTTGGGTATTGAAGCTACTAAAACTCCAAGTGAGCTATTCTTATCTCAAAGAAAATGCATCTTCGATCTTCTTAACAAAACAAACATGCATGAGGCGAAAGAAGTCGACACCCCACTATCTTCCAATGCACCCTCAAACTTAATTATGGGTCTCCTAGTCATAATGCTACGGAGTATCATCAAGTTATTGGTTCCCTTTAATATTTGTCACTTACTCGGTCGTATATCAGCTTTGCTATTAACAAACTTGCACAGTTTATGCATTATCCATCTTCATCCCATTGGAGTGCTGCCAAACAAATTCTTCGTTACTTGAAAGGTACTCTTCACTATAGTTTGTACCTTTCTGCTTGTTCCTCCTTCTCTCTACATACTTTTGCAGATGCTGATTGGGCAGGTGATGCTGACACTCGCCATTCAACTTCAACATATGTTGTCTTTTTGGGCTCCAATCCCATCAATCGGAGCTCTAAAAAATAAACCACCATTGCCCGATCATCTACTGAAGCTAAATATCGATCTATTGCATCTGCTACTACTGAAGTTAATTGGTTGACAAATCTTCTTGGTGAACTCGGTATCTCACTCCCATCAATGCCTATAATCTACTGTGATAACATTAGTGCTACGAATCTATGTTCCAATCCTGTTTTTCACTCCCGCATGAAACATATCGCCATTGATTTTCATTTTGTTTGTGAACAAGCTGCCCAAAAGTCAATTCGCGTCGTTCATGTTCACTCCTTTGATCAACTTGCAGATTCATTAACAAAGCCATTTGCTCGTCAACTCCACCAGCAACATCATACCAAGCTTAGCGTCCTTCTCGGACCCTTGCGCTTGCGGGGGCATGATAGAGCACTAAATTAGGAACTTGATTTAGCTTTGATTTAGGATATCACAACTGTACATATCTCGTTGTATCTCCTGTAATCTTGGGAAATAATGTCCCAATATCATAGGCATGCTATATAAATATATTGTAATTCTTTGCTATCAAATATAATTCAAATTACACAAAACCTCTTTAATTAGGTCAATGTTAACTATGAAATTTTTTTAAATATAAACTAGTCGTGAATATGAGCGATGCACATAAACTATATATATAATTTTAAAATATAAATAAAATGAAGTAATTTAAATATATTAATTAAGCAATTTAAAATAAATAAAAGTTATAAATTAATTAAGTAGTGTTTAGAAACTGGAAACTCAAACTAAAAAGAAAAACAATGAAATAAGAACGAATAGCATAGCAGTATCTTGATTTATTAAGTACAGCTTTTATTCTAGCTAAATCTTGGAGCTGGATTTAGACTTAGAGTATGGCATCCTGGTATGGACTGAGAGGAGCTCGATAAATACGAACAAGCCTGCTCGTAGGCCGTAGCATTCATAACATGCCAAGAAGCCCGTATTATTCATAACATGCCAAGAAGCTCCGGCCTAGTGAAAAGTTCTCCTGCATGGCCTATTGAAAATTCTGGAAAAAATGATCATAAAACAAGACTGGCCTTTCTGGGTTCAAACATCAAGTCCAAAGGCCTTGGTATAAATTATTGAGGTAGGCCCTTGTTGTTTTGGATTTTCCAGATTACTCTGATCCAAGTTCAGTTCTGCTGAAATGTTGACTGTTTGCCCTTGTCTACAACGCCAGCTTTTTTCTTTTTTTTTTTTTTGAAAAGTACAACGCCAGCCTTTTGATTATTATTTTTTTATTATCAACAACTGATGTTCCTCCTATGTTCATAAAAACAACTAACATTTCTCTTCTCTGTCTATATTAAATTCTCACTATCTATACGAAAGTCAAAGCGTACCAGATTTGGCCTTCTCTGCCAATTTTTTTCACGTTCTTGAGGTAATTAACATCTAATTACATATACAATGTATTGCTTGTTTAAAATTGCTTGTTGTGCATAGTAAAGATTGTGGCGAAGATTCTGTTACTGTTTTCTTGATTATTTCTTGTTTGTTCTGATGATGTCTTTACTCTTGTGAACTGAATTTAATGTAAGTTTATTACAATTTCTTGATGTGTTCTGTAACCAAAAAAATCCATCATCATGCAGTGACCATGGATGCCATTTCCACTGGATTAGGGGCTTTAAGTTTATTATGGTCACCCCTCTCAGGAATCTTCTCCGCTTTGAAAAATTTTCAGCTGCTTGTAGAGGTACTTCATGCCAGGATGGAAGAGCTAACTGGCCAAGAAAATGATATCAAGCTACAAATTGACAGGAGCATCATGATGCATCCCAGCAAGAAGCTGAAAAGTGAGGCAGAGGTTTGGCTTAAAAATGTAGAGAAGATAAGAAATGAATTAAGAAGTATAGAAAATGATGTTCTTGATCTTGAAAAGGGCAAGTGCATGAAAGGTTGTTCGATTAATTGCTATTCGAGATATAAAATAAGCAAGAATCTAGCAAAAAAGATTGATCAAATAACTGAGCTTCAAATAAAGGGATCTTTCGCAAACGGTTTATTTGTTGATCTGCTGCCAACTAGGAAGAAACTGCCAACAACGACAATGACTGGTGACATAACACCCCAGAAGGTTTCTCAGGAAATCCTGAGTTGCTTGATGGATGAGAATATTGGTAAAATTGGCGTATATGGGATGGGTGGTGTTGGAAAAACAACCATTATGATGCATGTGAACAATCTACTGAATGAAGACAGGAGTTTTGATAGTGTCATTTGGGTGACAGTGTCAAAAAATTTCAGCCTGGAGAAGTTGCAGACTGATGTAGCAAAGGCAATTGATGTGGACAAGGAGGAGTTGGAGGATAATGACATAACCAGGAGATCGACCATATTGTTTGAGCATTTTCTGGCAAGGAAAAGATTTGCACTCATTCTTGATGATTTGTGGTATAAGTTTTCACTGGAGGAGGTGGGGATTCCACAACCAACTAAAGAGAATGGCTGTAAGGTAGTAGTTATCACAAGACTCATGGAAGTTTGTCGCGGTATGGAAACTCATAGGGACGTCAAAGTAGATGTCCTGTCTAAGGAGGAGGCATGGGATTTGTTCTGTGATAAAGTAGGAAAAGATGCAATTCTTTCTCCTGAAATAGAAGCTGTTGCAAGACTGATTCCTGAAGAATGTGGGTATTTGCCGCTTGCGATAATCACTGTGGGACGAGCCATGAGGAAAATTGGTAATGAACAAGTTTGGAAGAATGCATTGCAAGAACTGAAAACTTCAAGAGCAGAAATTGAAGGCATGGAAGAAGATGTTTTTGCACGTTTAAAGTTTAGCTTCAACCATTTGAGAAATGACAGCGTTCGAGCTTGTTTTCTGTATTGTGCATTGTTTCCTGACAATTATAAGATTAATGTTGAGGAAATAATAGAGTGCTGGATGGCAGAAGGATTTTTAGATGAAGTTGGAGATAGGGAAAATGAGATAAACAAGGGACATGCATTGCTTCAGGAACTCAAAGATGCCAGCATGCTAGAGTGTATAGGAACAAAATGGGTCATGATGCATGATTTATTGAGAGATTTGGCAATTAAAATTACGAGGAAGAGTCCTCGGTTTATGGTAAAATCTGGTCAAGGATTGAGAACATTTCCAAAGATTTGGATGGAAGATGTTGAAAGGGTTTCCTTGATGGCAAATGATATTAGAGTTCTTCCAGATAACCCCAACAGTACAAATCTGTCTACCTTGCTCCTGCAACAGAACCCTCTCTCAAAAATTCCTTACTCTTTCTTTGTAAATATGCATAACTTAAGACTTCTTAACTTTTCTGGCTGTCCTGTTGAATCGATGCCGGACTCACTTTCGAGCCTAAAGAATCTTCGAGCACTGCTTTTATGCTTTTGCGATCTTGGAAAACTTCCATCCGTATCAATGCTCAAGGAGCTGAGAGTGCTAGACCTTTCATATACCTTGATTGAAGAAATGCCACATGGTGTTGAAGGCCTGGTAAATCTCAGGCGTCTAGACCTCTCTTACACTGAAGAGCTACATGTATTTCCTTCAGGGGTCATCCCGAAACTGACTCGTCTAGAAAACCTGTCAATGTTTAAAAGCGGATATAGATGGTCACTGAGTTCGCAAGGCAACAAAGCAACTTTTGAAGAAGTTACGAGCTTGTCAAAATTGAGCTTTCTTGGACTCTCTTTTGAGGATTCTTACAGCTTCAAAAGCTATGTAAGTTCCAGGCACTGGCAGTTCCTGAAAAGCTACCATATTGGTATAGGACATTTGTCAAGCTTTATACCTGTTGCAAAAGGAACTTCTTGTGTAGAGATTCAAGGCTGTGATCTGAATTCTGAGGAGATTTCTATTGAGCTTCCATACAACACTCAGCAGTTGGCACTACATGGTTGTCATGATTTTGACATTCTGTCAAAACTGTCTAGTGTATCAAACCTTGCTTGCTTGAAGGAATTTTACATCTCCAGCTGCAGTGGGTTGGAATACATCACGGTGGCAGATGAGAATCCTTTTCCAAGCCTTGAAAGGTTGGTCCTACGAAAGCTGAATAATTTTAAGGCTATATGCAATGGCATTGGGGCAGTTAGTGCCTTTTCGAGTTTGAAAACAGTGCATATCCACAGCTGTAATAGGCTTAAATACCTATTCTCAGTCAGTATGTTACAGTGCCTGCAAAATATTGAAGAAGTTGAGGTATGGAATTGTCGCTTGATTGAAAGAATAATAGATGAGGAGGAAATAACATGTGGAGACAATTGCAACGCCTTGCCAGTTGTGTCGCTTGTGGGGCTACGTTTGTTATACTTATCAGCATTACCTGAATTGAATAGCATTTCTCGGAGGGCATGTTTATGTAAATCTCTAGAGTCTATTGATGTATGGGACTGTGCAAAGCTAAAGAAGCTCCCTTTGTCAACGGACAACTTGCCTTCATTTCTGGAGCACATCAGGGGAAGCAGGAAATGGTGGAATGAGTTAGAATGGGATGAACCAAGTGCGCAGAGTTCTCTACTACCTTTCTTTAAAGAAGAAAGCTAAAATAGTATTGGCTGCAAAGAAATGAACCTCTTGAGATGTAATGGAGTTTCAGAGTTGTTCTTGAATCCTAAGTATGTTGATGTATACAAAACCTCTGATTGTATTTCAATTGCAGTTCGTGAAATTTGATTCAACTTCATATTTAATCCATAAATCCATGTATCTATAAGCATCATTAATCTATTAGTTTCTATATATAATTTTCTTGCTGTTATACACTTTTAGCTAAATGATGATTATATATGTTAAACTCCACTATACAACTTCCAAGCAGGATCATGCAGACCAGTGATTCCCAAGAAGGATTGTGCATAAGCACTATTGTAACGATGATGCCGTAGTTTGGCAAAAGAATATACAACAAAAGCAGTGGCCATTCATAGAAATACTATCGATTGTTATTACAAAAGTTTAAATTTCTTCCAAATATTGATCAACCCTTCCATCCGATATATGTGATTCTAATGGTTGATTGAGTATCTCAGTACTTTTCCCCTTCATATTTTTTTGTTGCAGCCTTATAACCTGGCAGAGGCAATAGGGCTATGATGATCCCAGTCAGCCACAATGTGCTGGCGGGTAATCTCCCTGAGTGAACGGCAGCCACTCAATGCCATTGTTAGCTCGAACTCATCGCGAAGCATTTGAAGAACTTTCCTAACACCAGCTTCACCTTCAGCAGCCAATGAGAATACAACTGGCCTTCCAATCTGAAATGATAAAATGCATCAAACAGGTAAGTTTAATTCAGAGTAAGAAGTGCAGCTTAACAGCTGTAATTTCTTCAAATATTTTCCTAGTTAGAGTTACAGAACTTCTAGAATGAAATAAAAGATTTAGTTAACCTTGTACTTACAAATATTCCAGAAGCTCCTAGTGCCAATGCCTTGAAAACATCTGTTCCACGGCGAACTCCACCATCAAGAAAAACTGGAACTCGGCCTTGTGCAGCTTTAACGACCTGTAAGTTGCATTGGATCAGATTACCATGTGTTAGCTGTTAAAAACCAATATGCTTGAGAAGCCAAAAGCAACAGCACTTATACCTCTTCCAAAGCCATAATAGTTGCGGGAACATAATCAAGCTGGCGAGCACCATGGTTGGAGACGATGATTCCAGCAGCTCCATTCTGGATGGCTATCCTTGCTGCATTGATGGGGGAAAAGTATCACGAAGAGCATCAGAGAAATGTTAATAAGCCTAACAAATTCTAAGGAGAAGAATAACAGATGTCCGCTTCTCTTTTCCTGTCTAGCTCGCTCACTCTCTCAGTAGGTGGGAAAAGAATAGTATTCTTACCATCCTCAGCAGTCAGCACACCCTTAACCAGGATTGGCAGTGATGTGATTGTCTGAAGCCACTTCACATCCTGTCAAAATGGTTGGGTGAGGTTTACTAAAAGATCATGTCCATGTTACCGCTCAAGAAAATAAAAATTCAGTCACGGGACATCTTACCTTCCAGCTAAGTGTTCGGTCAATTTGGCCAGCAACATATGAAGCAAGTCCGGAGTCATTGCTCTGCAAGGTCAATTTAATTACAATCAAGAAAATAAAATCAATACACATGAAATATGGTATCTATCCTGAAATTAGTTGGTCATGCCTCATCCATTTTTCCAAGATCCAATCCCTCAAAGTTCTTCAAAGTCAAGAATGGTGGCAGAGTAAATCTGCAATGAAAATGCATTTAAGAATCATACACTTACTATCCAATAGCAAACTAAAAATACAAGTAAAAAATGTTGAACTTGATTTGTTCCATCTCAGCTATCAAGAAAAAAAAATGTGTAAATTTTGATATTCTTAATTTAAATTTAAGTTGACATTAACCTGTTCTTGATATCAGCTTCTCTTCGGCCAAGTCTTGGAGTATCCACAGTGAGGGCAATTGCCTTGAAACCAGCCCTTTCAGCTCTTCTCACAAGCTGAGCAACCACATTCCTGTCCCTGTACACCTGCATGATAGGAAAAGGGAATGTGATAAATTTGGGTTTTGCTGAAATTAGTCAGTAGAGTCGAGCATAGCAGTTTGCGGAATGCATAATGAATCTCAAAAACTTTTAGTGAGTTTTTGGTTGTTCTGCCTGCTGCGAGTAATGAAGAGTTGCTGAATAAAAATAGCTTTAGAACGTAAACAGTGTACGATGAACAATTGATGTCATAATGCTCAAGCTAAATCTTAATAACATCAACTGACAAGAGATGGGAAAACAAGTTGTCGAACTCACATAGAGCTGGAAAAATCGAATGCCAGGTCCTGTTGAAGCAACCTCCTCAACGCTGGAAGTAGCCCATGAAGATAGCGTCTGAAGCAACAAATCAAGAATAATTTGGTCAGGTAGAGTGAAATATGACTGCAAGTACAATGACAGGCCTTAGCCAAGCTGGCTAGTACCATAAATAAAATTTTTTAAGATCCATGTTCAAATTCACAAAACATGAAGTAACATAATCAAACCATAATTGTGCCAGCTGCAGATGCGGCCCTGGCTGTTGCATACTCTCCTGCATTGGAATATAATTTCCTAGTCAGAAGCAGTTTCATTTTCCCTCTAGGTGTTCAGAAGCCAAATGTTATCATCAGAACTCAAAAAGGAGTTTGTTATCATCAGAAAAACAACTTAATATCAAATTGTTCGATGATCAAACTTTGAATCAGTTCCGTGTAAAGAAAAATATTACTTGAAGTTGGGTATATACCTTCAGGATGAGCCATTTTCTGCATGGCTGTCGGAGCAATCATGATAGGCATGGAAATCTTGAAGCCCAAGACAGATGTGGTGATGTCAATTCTGCTCACGTCAATAAGAATCCGAGGACGAAACCTATAACAAAAGAGTCATCAGAAAAGAAAATCAATAGAACACTTGACATGAACTAAGATAAAAACAAATCAGACATCAGAAAGATTTACTCAAGAAAACACAAAACAATAAGGTAATTATATGGCCATAAATTATCTCAGATAAACAAAATCAGAAGAGCAACCTTGATAATTCAGGGAAAAGTATAAGAGCTCACAGAATTCTAGAAAATGCATTACGGTTCTCCTGGAGAGTCCACTGGTCCTCTGCACCTGATGCATAGTAGTCATATACCATCTTTGGCAGCTTCTGCTTTGCAATTTCCTCATATTCCATAACATTGGTTATCTCCATCTTTTCAAATTGATTAGTTCTTCCTTACCAAACTATTCTGCCGTAAATGATTATTAGAATCTATTAAATTACACACAAATAAAATTCTCAAAAGCATCGACATATACGATCTCATAAAGGCACCTAAAAGAGTATCTTTGAGCAATGAAACAGGGGAAAAAGCTAATCTTTAAAGAGAACAAGCGACAAGGAACCATCCATGAAAAAAATGTTTAGAATGAAACAGGATAGTATTAGAACATGTTTCAATCAGAACTCAATCTCCGTGTAATTGCACTCCATTAGCTGCTACAGGAATTCTAGTTCAGATAATAAGAGCAGCCCAGTTGAGCTCATGGTTTTTTAGACTGCACCACTTAATAGAAATAAGCTCATGAAATTTGATTAAAATTCATTATACACAGACAGAAAAATCACAATTCACAGTGTGAAATGGCACAAAAACTCGAGTACCACCTTTCAAGAGAACATCAAGACATAATAAATAACAAAAATTTGCATAAAACAAAGAAGCCAGATTTCAAACCCATTTCTTCGTAAGAAACAAAGATTAAAAGAAACTAAACTATCAACCAGAAATGATACAAAAAACCATACCAATGAAACATAACAGCAAGAAGAT
>CATIWM010713556.1:0-14563 GCA_949671775.1 Mallotus repandus
TCTTCTTTCTTTCGTTCTTTTTTTTTTTTTTAATAATAATAATAATAATAATAATAATAATACTAATGATAGTCATGAAAATAACAAAACCACTTTAAGCCCTTTTATTTTTGTCATCAACCAAATTAAGCCCTTAACTTTTTAATTCTTGTTATGGACTTAATATCACATGTATTACATCTATTTTTCATGACTATACGATATGCATGTTATGCAATTAAATGAAAATGTATTATGTGGGCGTTACATAAGACATTCAAGGCAATTAAAACATAAATTTGCCTTTTTGAAGGTCTAAACATTCGAATTTCCCCAAAAACCAATGTGCACACAAGCAAAGCTTGTGACTTTGAATTATGAGTCCGTTTCTGATCAAACTAGCCTTTGGAATCAATAAAATTCGAAACTCTAAAGTTGTAGTTATTTATAAAACTGCCACTGCTACAATTTTTGAAATTTATCCAGGAATCTAATTACTTATTCTTCTATGGCTCTATTCGAATCATTCTCCCCATGAATTCGTCCATGAATCTGAATTGTCGGATGAATCACCTGCATAAGGAATTAGATGCTTAACATTAGAAACATTCGCAGCTCGAATATGACTAGGGAGCTTCAAATGGCAGGCATTAGGATTGATCTTCTCAACAATTTCAACCGGTCTAATCTTCTTGGTAGACAGCTTATTATAATCACCTGTAGGAAATCTCTCCTTAGTAAGAACTGCCCACACATAATCCCCCACATCAAACTCAACATACCGCCTCTTCTTATCAAACTGCGCCAAGGTTAATAAATTAACACAGCCCTTGCTACCTTCTTGCACTTGCTTGGACTGATCATGGTCCTCATTAGGCACTAACACAATTTTCACTCCTTCAAACATAAAACTGTAAGTGTTAGTCTTCCTGTTATGAGTCACATCTCGATCAAACTGCCAAGGCCGTCTCAACAACAAATGACATGCATCCAAGGCTATCACATCACACCAAACCTCATCCTTGTATTTTGCCCCAATAGAAAAGAAATCAAGGTACATTTTGACACTGTTACCTCACCCCCTTGTTTCAACCATGCCAACTTATAAGGCTTAGGATGCTTTTCAGTCTGAATTCCTAATTTTTGGACTGCCTCTGCTGCAATTATATTCTCATAACTACCTACATCAATCATAAATCTGCAGATTTTACCCTTAATAGTGCTTGTAGACTGGAAAATATTATTTTGTAACCACTCATCATTAGCAGCTCTAGGTGTTAGGCAGGACCTCCTCACCACTAAAGGAGCCCCTACATCACCAGTCATGACCTCCTCCTCAACATCATCTATATCAAATAATGGATCGCTTGTTAAGTCAGCGACCTCTTCATCATCATATTGCTCATTTACCTCAGTAAACATTACCTTTTTTCCCCTCTTTTTACACTCAAACTGCCTGTGACCCCCTTTTCCACACGCAAAGCATTTAATCGCACTACTCGAACTCGAACTGGAACTAGCCCTTTGTGTAGTGGTTGGCACTACCCCTGGTTTGGTCGCAGTAGCTCCTAGGGCCATTCTGTCACTAACACGACTCACAGCACCACTGCCTCCTACTTTACCATATCCAGTTGTTTGTATAAAACCACATGGTTACCACTTTTCGATCTGCAAAGCCCGTTGGTGTGCCACAGAAATATATATAGGATCAAACATGTTTACTGTCTCTATAATATGCTCTCTTAAACGGCCAATATATCAAGCAACCAATTGATCCTCCGTCTCATGCACCTTATTACGCACAATCAGCTGGTAAAATTCAGTTGTATAATCATCAACTGAACTGTTTCCTTGCCTCAAATTATGCAACCTCTAGTACATTAAATGCTGAAAATTAAAAGGTAAAAACATGGCACGTATCTGTTTCTTCATCTTCTCCAAAGTCGTGATTTTTGACTTTCCCAACCGGACTCGGGTTTGTTTAGTTTGTTGCCACTAAGCCATCGCGCTATCTCGAAACCTAGTTGCCACCAACGGTACTTGTTGAGCCTTTGGCACCCATTTAAACTCCAAGATCTCCTCCACCGTAACTAACCAGTCAAGGAATTCTTCTGGTTTTAAGGAACCACGAAATTTAGGGATCTTAATTCGAATACCTACCTCCCATCGCCTCCTATCATCATTCTCATCATGCTGGCAAGGACGTCTACGTGGCACATCATAATAACCTTCACCATAGTCATCTTCATCATCGTTTCTTTCAGCAAAAGGATTCCTCATGTCGTCAGCATTAGGGACTCGTCGCTAGTTTGGCTGCCCCCTATTTTGATTGACTAACAACTCAGTCATCCTCTCCATGAGCTATTCCACAATATTGTCAATCCGCTGATCCATCTGTTCCATTCACTGTTCGAACCGCTGCTCAAAGCGACGCTAGTCATCACGCTCATAAACTTCTTCTACATGTTGTTAGGGTTGTTGTTGCTGTCTTCTGCGAGACCTCTTGTCTTGTCCGAGGAGCATAGCTCTGATACCAAACTAACATAGCGGAAGAGTGAAGGATAATTATTAGCGACTGTGAATCTCTAATCTTCTACACCAACAAGGTATAGGCATCAAAATTCGATGAATTTTGGAAAATTTAAAGAAAATTCAAATTCTATTGATAAACTGATATACAAAAGCCAAAACAACAACTTCTAAATCAAAACCCTAAAACAAATCCTAAAAAAACTAGAAAATAGGAGTTCTATTCTAAACAAACTAAGAAATAAGAGTTCAAACCTAACCAAACAAGGAAATAAGACATTTAAGGCAATTAAAACACAAATTTGCCTTTTTGAAGGCCTAAACATTCGAATTTGCTCAAAAACTGACGTGCACCACAAGCAGTGCTTGTGACTTTGAATCATGAGTCCATTTTTTATCAAACTAGCCTTTGGAATCAATAGAATTCAAAACTCCAAAGTTGCAGTTATTTATGAAATTACCACTGCTACTGCTACAATTTTTGAAATTTTTCTAGGAATCTAATTGCTTGTTCCTCTATGGCTCTATCTGCATCATTCTCCCTAGGGTGGACAAAATTCGTCCACGAATCTGAATCATCGAATGAATCACTTGCATAAGGAATTAGATGCTTAACATTAGAAACATTCGTAGTTCGAATGTGACTAGGCAGCTTCAAATGGTAGGCATTAGGATTGATCTTCTCAACAATTTCAAGTAGTCCAATCTTCTTGGTAGACAACTTATTATAATCACCTACAGGAAATCTCTCCTTAGTAAGAACTGCCCACACATAATCCCACACATCAAACTCAACATAAGCCTCTTCTTGTCAAACTGTGCCAAGGTTAATAAATTAACACAGCCCTTGCTGCCTTCCTGCACCTGCTTGGACTGATCATGATCCTCATTAGGCACTAACACAATTTTGACTCCTTTAAACATAAAACTGTAAGTGTTAGTCTTCCCGTTATGAGTCATATCTCGATCAAACTACCAAGGCCATCCCAGTAACAAATGACATGCATCCATGGCTATCACATCACACCAAACCTCATCCTTGTATTTTGCCCCAATAGAAAAGGAAATCAAGACACATTTTAACACTGTTACCTCGCCCCCTTGTTTTAACCATGCCAACTTATAAGGCTTATGATGCTTTTCAGTCTGAATTCCCAATTTTTGGACTGCCTCTGCTGCAATTATATTCTCACAACTACCTCTATCAATCACAAATCTACAGAATTTACCCTTAATAGTGCATGTAGACTGAAAATATTATTTCGCAACCACTCATCATTAGCAGCTCTAGGTGTTAGGCAGGACCTCCTCACCACTAAAGCAGCCCTTACATCACCAGTCATGACCTCCTCATCAACATCATCTGTATCAAATACCGGATCGCTTGTTAAGTCAGCGACCTCTTCATCATCATATTGCTTATCTACCTCAGCAAACATTACCTTTTTTCCCCTCTTTTACACTCAAACTGCTTGTGACCCACTTCTCCACACGCAAAGCATTAAATCCCACTACTCAAACTCGAACCAGCCCTTTGTGTAGTGGTTGGCACTACCCCTGGTTTGGTCGTAGCAGCTCCTAGGGCCATTCTACCACTAACATGACTCACAGCACCATTGCCTCCTGCTTTACCATATCCAGTCGTTTGCATAAAACCACCTGGTCACCTCTTTTTGATCTGTAAAGCCCGTTGATGCGCTGCAGAAATAAACATAGGATCAAACATGTTTACTGTCTCTGCAATCTGCTCTCTTAAACCCCCAATATATTGAGCAACCAATTAATCCTCCGTCTCATACACCACATTACGCACAATCAACTGATAAAATTCAATTGTATAATCATCAACTGAACGGTTTCCTTGCCTAAAATTCAGTTGTGACTTTGAATCATGAGTCCGTTTCTGATCAAACTAGCCTTTAGAATCACTAAAATTCGAAACTCCAAAGTTATAGTTATTTATGAAATTGCCACTGCTACAATTTTTGAAATTTTTCTAGGAATCTAATTATCGTTGGTCTGTTTTCGATGAATCTAATTGTTTGTTCTTCTATGGCTCTATCCACATCATTCTCCCCAGGGTGGATAGAATTTTTCCATGAATCTGAATCATTGGATGAATCACCTGCATAAGGAATTAGATGCTTAACGTTAAAAACATTCGTAGTTCGAATGTGACTAGGCAACTTCAAACGGTAGGCATTAGGATTGATCTTCTCAATAATTTCAACCGGTCCAATCTTCTTGGCAGACATCTTATTATAATCACCTGTAGGAAATCTCTCCTTAGTAAGAACTGCCCACATATAATCCCCCACATCAAACTCAACATACCGCCTCTTTTTGTCAGCAGCCTGCTTATATTTGGAAGCCGCTTTGGCCAAATTTTGATGGACAACCCTATGAACATCCTTTAACCCACTAACAAAATTCTCTGCCTTGCCATGAACTCTCGTTCTATCTAGAAGAGGAATCAAATCCAGCAGCCCTCATGGTATAATAGAATACACCACAGCAAAAGGACTAAAACCAGTACTTCGATTAACCGCATGATTATGAGCGAACTCTGCTTGGCACAACTTCTGATCCCAACTCTTTACATGCTCACCTGCTAAGCACCTCAACAGATTACCTAAAGATTGATTCACCACCTCAGTTTGCCCACCTGTTTGTGGATGATAAGCACTGTTGAAATTAAGCTACGTGTTCACAATCTTCCATAAACTTTGCTAAAAATGACTAAGAAACCTGGTATCTCAATCAGATACAATAGATATAGGCAATCCATGCAATCTATAAACCTCTTGAAAGAACGATTGAGCCATACGAACAGCATTTATGGTTTTCTTACATGGAATAAAGTGCACCATCTTTGAAAATTGATCAACTACCATAAATATAGAATCATTACCTCATTGTGTGCATGGAAATCCTAGCACAAAATCCATGCTGAGCTCCACCCAAGGCTGTAAAGGAATCGTCAATGGCATATTCAAATCCGCATTAGACGTTGTCCCCTTAGAAACCTGGCAAATGCGACACCTATGCACCAGCTTTTCAACTTTCTTACGAATAGTAGGCCAAAAATACTTAGCCTGCACCAATTGCACAGTCCTGTCTCGCCATACATGCCCTTCACCATGCAAATGTTTAATAATTTTGAACCGCAAGCTACAATCTGGAATGCATAGTTGGTTACCCTTAAACAGAAATCCATCATGCAATAAGAAATATGTTCTTTCACCTATTTTAACCTTAGCCACAACAGCAGAAAAATATGGGTCAATTTCAGATAATTCTGCAAATGAATTAAATCAGGAACATCAATGGATGTTTTAGTCAACAAAGTCTTTCGCCTACTCAACGCATTAGCCACTTTGTTGGTAACACCTGACTTATGCTTGACCATGAAAGTAAACCTCTGAAGATAAGCAACCCAATTCACATGCCTAGTAGAAATCTTATCTTGCCTATGTAAATGTTTCAATGCCTCATGATCCGTATACAAGATAAATTCCCACTAAATAAAATAATGACGCCAATGTTTAATGTTTAATAGCCTGTTAAGTTAGCGACCTCTTCATCATCCTCATATTGCTCGTCTACCTCAGCAAACATTACTTTTTCCCCTCTTTTTACACTCAGACAGCCTGTGACCCACTACTTCACGCGCAAAGCATTTAATCCCACTACTCGAACCCGAACCAGCCTTTTGTGCTGTGGTTGGCACTACCCCTGGTTTGGTCACAGCAGCTCCTTGGGCCATTCCGCCACCCACACGACTCACAACACTACTGCCTCCTGCTCTCCCATATCCAGACGTTTGCATAAAACCACCTGGTCACCTCTTTTCGATCTACAAAGCCCATTGGTGCACTACTGAAATAGACATAGGATCGAACATGTTCACTATCTCTACAATCTGCTCTCTCAAGCCCCCAATATATTGAGCAACCAATTGATCGTCTGTCTCATGCACCTTATTACGCGCAATCAGTTGGTAAAATTCAATTGTAAAATAATCAACTAAATGGTTTCCTTGCCTCAAATTCTACAACCTCTGGTACATTAAACACTGAAAATTAAATGGTAAAAATGTGGCGTGCATCTGTTTCTTCATCTTCTCCCAAGTCATGATTTTTGAATTTCCCAACCGAACTGGGGTCTGTTTAGTTTACTGCCACTAAGCCATCGCCCTATCTCAAAATTTGGTTGCTACCAATGGTACTCATTGAGCCTCTGGCACCCCTTTAAACTCTAAGATCTCCTCCATCGTAGCCAAAAGGAATTCTTCTGGTTTTAACGAACCATAAAATTCAGGGATCTCAGTTCGCATACCTGCCTCCCATCGCCTCCTATCATTATTCTCGTCATGCTGGCGAGGATGTCTAGCTGCACATCATAATAACCTTCACCATAGTCATCTTCGTCATTGTTTCCTTCAGCAAAAGGATTCCTCAGGTCGTCAGCATTAGGGACTCGTCGATGGTTTGGCTGTCCCCTATTTTGATTGACTAACAACTCAGTAATCCTCTCCATGAGCTAATCTATAATATTGTCAATCCACTGATCCATCTGTTCCATTCGTTGTTCGAACCGCTGCTCAAAACGACGCTGGTCATCACGCTCATAAACTTCTTCTACACATTGTTGGGGTTGCTGTTGCTGTCTTCTGCGAGACATCTTATCTTGTCCGAGGAGCCCAGCTCTGATACCAAACTGACGTAGCGAAAGATTGAAAGATAATTATTAACAACTGTAAATCGCTAATCTTCTACCCAACAAGGTATAGGCATCAAAATTCGACAAATTTTGGAAAATTTAAAGAAAATTCGAATTTTATTGATAAAACTGATATATAAAAGCCAAAACAATAACTCTTAAATAGAAACCCTAAAACAAAAACTAAAAAAACTAAAAAATAAGAGTTTTATTCTAAATAAACTAAGAAATAAGAGTTCAAACCTAACTAAACTAGGAAATAAGACTTTTAAGGCAATTAAAACACAACTTTGTCTTTTTGAAGGCCTAAACATTCGAATTTGCCCTAAAAGCGATGGACTTCTCATTGGTCTATTTCTAATCAAACTAGCCTTTGGAATCGGCAAAATTTGAAACTCCAAAGTTACAGTTATTTATGAAATTGCCATTGCTACAATTTTTGAAATATGTCTAAGAATCTAATTGCTTGTTCTTCTATGGCTCTATCCGCATCATTCTAGGAATCTAATTGCTTATTCTTCTATGGCTCTATCCGCATCATTGTAGAAATCTAATTGCTTATTCTTCTATGGCTCTATCCACATCACTAACATGAGTAGTTTTTGCAGGCACTACATCTGAAAAGTGTGCTCCCGCTCCTGTAATTGACAACCCATACAACATCAGAGGTGTCGTACTCATAAAATCACTAAGAATGGCACCACTAGATCCCACACCACTAGCATGTGTCGTCCCCTCAGTCTTAGGGCCACTTTCCTTGTCAAAACAAGAAGAATCTGATCTCCTTCCACGACATCCATAATGCTACTGATACACTCTCATAACTCATGTCATTTACCTTTTAAAACTAACAAAGTTTGTTACATGCTTATGTGAAAACAAAGAAAAAAATGGCTCAAGAGCATATCGGGTCAGAAGATGCTACCCTAGAAGCGAAGCGACCTTAAGATGTTCACGAGGTTCCAGCTCTAGAACCCGAAGGTTATGAAGGATCTGCCTGAGGAGGTGGAGAAGGAACAAATTCACTGGCCATAACATCAATCAACTGTGGCACCAGAGTCACTATATAAGAGAAATGAGCTCCCTCTAGGAAATCCTTAAAAGGATACGCTCTCTCAGCTCCGTCGAGCTCCTCTCTAACAAGCTCTCGACCCTAAAATATGTGTCTAGGAGGAGTAACAGGAACCCTCTTCATGAACGGTCCATCCCACTAGCGATAGACCCGCTCACCCAGGTACCACACCTAGTCGACAAGG
The DNA here is from genome assembly GCA_949671775.1 of Mallotus repandus. NCBI lineage: Eukaryota > Viridiplantae > Streptophyta > Magnoliopsida > Malpighiales > Euphorbiaceae > Mallotus > Mallotus repandus. The sequence goes on from CATIWM010713556.1 coordinate 8,487, forward strand.
TTGGGCAGCAAGACCCTCCTCTGTGTCAGGCACCAAGCCACCCCCATCTCAATGGACTGGTCTTGTCGTTCCATCCACCAGCAGGGAAAAATCTGCCCAAGAAACATATAAGCAAGGTTGTCAAATAACGAGAAAGCGAAATAAAAATACACCATTCATGACTGTGGGCCAACCTACTCAACTAACCCCTTGCCTCTGCAGGACTCCCGATCAAACCATAAGTCTTCCTAATCCATCATTGAAGATGAGGGAAGCCACTCTCAAGCAAGTGCTCAATAGTGGGATGAGGAAGCACCCTAAACTTGTAAGCCTAAACCTATCAGGAAGAAATGAATCAGAACAATCGAAGATGAAACAATCCAAAAAGCAAAAGACCGCACTCATGTCTAACATGAACAAGCAGCTACAAACTCGTGAGCATCCTTTATAGGCTGCATCCAGGCCAAAATACATGTAAGCAAAATTGGTTGTGCCCCAACTATACTTCAGTAGATCCCTCAAATTCCTCAGAATAGGTAACAGCTACAAGAAGCCAGTATCAGAGGCATTCAAAAAGATAATGGCACTCAGGAGGTAGAACAAGAAACATCTGGCCAATGGCTCAGAGTTAACATGACCCACATCATGCTCTAACCTAACCTTTTTTACAAGCTGCGTATACTGGATTAAAGAGGAGCAGCAAGACTTTATAGAAGTAGTAACACCGAATAGATCCTTTAACCATATGTTCATCACAACTACAAAGTTGTATGCCTAACTACTGAAAGGGACAGGCTCCCTGGAAAAACTTAGCCCGGTAATGGCTGTAAAATCAAGCAGAGTGATAATCATCTCCCTGAATGGCAAATGGAATGTGTAGGTAGTATCCATCCACCGCTCAACAAGAGCACATATCGCAGCCTGACTCAACATATATCAACCATAAGTAAGAGCATAAATAATGCTATCAAAGCCCTTCCCGGTAACCATCTACTTCACACACGGAGGAAGACCCTGATAGTACGAGCTAACCTTATTAAAGCTACCAGACAGCTGAATGATAGGCCTAGAGGACTACAACCAATAGGTAAATTAGTTATAACATTCATCAGATAGTAAAACATCTCTTTTCATCATTTTTGCAGGAATACATGATAGCATGAGCTAAACTATAGCAAAAGCTAACCTACAGCTAGAGCTACACAGACAGCAAGTGCTAAAATCAAAATGCCAGAGCTACACAGATAGTAAAATTAGATAGCTAGAGCTACATAGACAGCAAGTGCTAAAATCAAACAGCCATAGCTACACAGATAGTAAGTGCTACAATCAAATAGCTAGAGCTATATAGACAGTAAGTGCTAAAATCAAACAGTCAGAGCTACACAAATAGCAAGTGCTTAAATCAGACAGCTAGAGCCATACAGATAGCAAGTGCTACAATCAGACAGCTAGAGCTATATAGAAAGTGAGTACTAAAATCAAACAACAAGAGCTACAACCAGAGCAACATATACTGTAAATACTGAGGCAACCAGCTAGAGCTACAACAAGTGCTAAAGTAAAAAAAAAAAGGCAAAAGCTATAGTTACAGCTACATAGATACACCGCAAGAGCAATTACAGCAAAAAATTCTACATAGCTAGAGCTAAGTAAGCAAACAACAAAAGCTAAGTAAGTAAAGCTACAATAGGAGCTATCACAGCAACGACTAAATGAGTGAACTAACCATACGATGATGAATAGTCCAAGCATGGGTCTCCATGCAATAAACAACAGGAATAGGATCTCCTCAAAAAAGTCGAGGTGGATAAGAAGAGGCTCCACCACTGATCCTAGTAGCCTCTATAGCTCCAGCAGTAGAAGTCCCTACACCTATCCAAGAACCGCCTCATCCTCTAAAATAAACTCGTCAAAAGAAAAAGAAGCAGTACTCATGCCGTCGAAGTCACCAAGATCATCAGGAATATGAGGGAAATCCATAATTCCCATATTGAGCGAAGCAACAAAACAACTGCAGAATAAAACAGAAGAAAAACACTCTGAAAACTTAAAAAGGGTTTATAGAAGGTCAAAAAACATGTAAAAATAACTTTGAACTCAAAAATGAGTTTAGTTTATAGTCATTGAAAATGCCTCGAAGCGCGTGACCATGCGCTGGGCTCATGATCACGTGCAAAAATGCGTGATCACGCACCCCAGGCACGTGATCATGCACCCCAGGCACGTGATCATGCACCCTTCCGACCCTTACGCGCTCCAAAACTCATATACATGCATACCGAGACCCCTGCACATGCACTCCTAGGGTCCCAAACTTTCATTTTACTAAAAAGACGCACATAAAATGCGCACGAATCATGCAAACATGAGCATTGCATGTTTTAGGACACTGCATTTGACATCACTGTCTCAAAAAGACATATCATTATTCATCAAAAAAGAAAGATGAAGCATAAATGACAAACATATCGCATCTGCAATTATCACATTGCTACATTACAAAATCATGCTTGAAACATGGTAAAATAATGACATCATCATTGTATCATCACTGCTCAAAAACATTTTTATTTGCTCAATAGCATTATCATTGTTTAGTAGCATTTTCATCTGCTTAAAAGCATTTCCATCTGCCTAGAAGCATGTCCATTTGCCTAGAAGCATTTTCATCTGCTTAGTAGCATGTTCATCTGCTTAGTAGCATTTTCATTTGCTTGACACCTCAATAGGTTATAATAGCACTTTCATTCGCTTGACACCTCAAGAGGTTATAGTGGCATTATTAGTTTGCCTGACACCTCAAGAGGTTATTGTGGCATTATTAGTTTGCCTGACACCTAAAGAGGTTATAGTGGCATTATTTGTTTGCCTGGCACCTAAAGAGGTTATAGTGGCATCATTTGTTTGCCTGGCACTTAAAGAGGTTATAGTGGCATCATCTATTTGACTGACACCTAAAGAGGCTATAGTGGCATCATCTGTTCGACTGACACCTAAAGAGGTTATAGTGGCATCATCTGTTTGCTTAACATCTAAAGAGGTTATAGTGGCATTATCTGTTTGCCTGACACCTAAAGAGGTTATAGTGGCATTATTTGTTTGCCTGACACCTAAAGAGGTTATAGTGGCATTATTAGTTTGCCTGACACATAAAGAGTGGCATTATCTGTTTGCCTGACACCTAAAGAGGTTATAGTGGCATTATCAGTTTGCCTGACACCTAAAGTGGTTCTAATGGCATTATCCCTTAACATCATAAGAAAATGTTAAGTATCCTTAACATTACTAGAGAATGTTAAGAACCCTTAATACTACTAGGAAGTATCAAGTGCGACACCCAAAGGGGTGGTCATCCCAAACTACAACATGCATGACAGCCAAATCATTAAACAACAATGAAGAACCAAGTCAGACAGACGTCCAAAGACAACACAGCACTCAGGTAAGTGCCTCTCTCCTCAAAAAACTATTTTTGCATCTCTGCATTGCTTCACGTGTATTGACATCAGTGCTAGGAGCTTATGCAACACACATGAAGTAGGGGGCAATTGTCGTACATTAAATTTTAACTGTCCCCAAAAAGGTCCAATGATGAAAGCATCTCTCTGAGTATGATAAGTGTTTGTTCATTCGTACCCCCTCTAAAGTGTGTCATGAGTCTGAAAAAGCCAAACTGAGCCTTCAGGGAGCAAATCGACCTTCGAATCGTTAAATTGCACCCTAATTTTATGAATTATGAATTATCGGAGTGGTAAGTTGCTCATTTCGAATAATTGTTGCTCAAAATAAGCAACTCATCAAACTGGTGTTCATCTCATGAGACCGGAGTTCCACTTTGCAAAATCGGAAGCCAATTTTGACAAAACAGACATTAGAAACGCATCTGAAAGGTCTCAAAACCCTAAAAAGCACCCTGGAATAGCGCAATCAGAGCCCTGGAAGGCCGCGCGATGAGTGCAAGAGCACGTGATCACACGTCCCAAGCCCATGATCATAAGAATTATAGGAGTGATCATGTGCTTTAGTACGCGTGCACACACATAAAAGCGCACACACACGTGCCTTGGAACGTATGATCACATATTTTTAGGTACTTTTCCCTATAAATAGGGGTCTCTACCTCCCATTTTGAGATAGGAGAGCCAAGGCAAGAGCCAGAGGGCCTACATACACTGAAACACTGTCAAAATTGAAGACTCAAGAGTCCCAATTCATACACTTTTAGTTCACCCATTGCATTTTCGTAGGATTTTTTAGACCATTTTTTAACCAAACCCACCCTTATCTTTGTCAAAGCATGCTTCAAAGGTATACAAATTTGCATTACACATGTCATTTTCAACCTCTCGACAAGGACAGCTTGAAAATCCAGCGAAGCTAAAGCTTCAAAAACTCAAAAAACAAGCTTAGTCAAATCTGAGGGCCAAATAATCATTTTTGCATGTTTATTTTACTGTTTTGTATTTTACTTTGTTACCGCCAGCAGTTGAGAAATTGTTGTGATTGTGTGATGAGACTGGCAATTTACATGCTGATTGAATAATCTCTGCTTTGTTTTACTCATAATAAATGGTCATTTTGCATTAATATGCATTCAATAAACACGAAAGCTCCTTATCTAAGCTAAAGCTTCGATGTTACGGTCCAATGATGCAATCATCATCATTTACTATTTATCTCATCATTTAGAAATGTTTTATAATAATTCCTACAAGAGCATGAGCTACATGCATCTGTTTAATCATTCATGATACATCAATCATCATTATTGTACTTAACTGTTGTTTGAGTGGATGAATAAATGAAATTGCACATAGTTGTGTTAACCTCTGTCTTGCAGGTGTTTTCTAGATCAGGAATAGATTTACATTTCCGCAATCTTCTTTTCCTTTTTCGAATATATTTACTAGGAAAGCCTTGTAAATAATTATGTTTAATTTCTCTTACTTTTCGTTATTATCATGTGCTTGTGTGAATGTGCATATATCAACTATCATTACCGAAACTAGGGTGTTACGGTAACCGTATATCGAGTATTATAATGAGAAATAGTCAAAAAGTAGATGAGATCTCCCGGGCTTAGAATCTCTGCTGGGGATGGTACTCGTTGAGTGACCCGATGTCATCCCTTTCATCTTTTCCTCATTTTTCTAAAAACCAGGTGGCGACTCCAAACATAAAGAATCTCGCATCCCCCCGAGACCAATCATTTGTTCCTATCCCAAAAATTGAACGGATATCCCATCCGGTAAAGTTGTCATGTCCCTTGGAATCGAAAAATGTCCCAACCCTGGGACACTAAAAAAACGGTCGCTCACACTACTGTTAGCCTGTTTTGTTTATACATACAACCGTAATATAAGTATGTAATGCTAAATTGGAGTTGAAATCTCCTAGAGATCAGTATTATGCTGAAACTTTTGCCCGTCTCTGGTACACTTGTCCCTCATTTTTCCCAAGTGGTGCCAAGATTATTTGCTGATATGTGGCACTTGAACTTATATGGTTTGTTTCATTGAGCCCTTATAGATTTACCGTGTTTTAAAATACCCTTAAACATTTATTTGATACAACCTTGAACCCTTTTTTTAAAAAAAAGGAAAGTAGAATTGATGTTTAATGCTTCAATATTGTATTAAATTAAGGTTTAAGGGTTCAATGTTGTATAAAATAAATGTTTAAGCATTCGATGTGTATCAAATAAATGTTTAAGGGTCTTTCAAAACACAATAAATGTATATGAGCTCAATGAAACAATCATGAAAGTTCGAGAGCCACATAATGAGTTTTTCCTAAATTTTTAATGTCTAATTACTCCGGAAACACATCTTGGTTTATTTAATTTGGTAAAGCTGGATTTTCACAACAGGTTTAGTTCATGTTTTTATTTTTTGAACAAATACTGGTTTAGTTCATGTTTTAGGCATCGCATGAACTAAACCAATATTTGTTAAAAAAAAAAAACATGAACTAGTTTAGTTCACGTTTAGGCATCGCTTCAGTCACTAATGGCCTTGCTTTTATTGATGTTTTATATCAATTACTCTTCAAATATTAAGGTTATACTTCACTTTTGAAGGGGTGTTGATGCCTTG
>CATIWM010713645.1:0-13205 GCA_949671775.1 Mallotus repandus
AAGAGAAAAAAAGAAAAAAACAAGAGAAAGGGAAAAAGAGAGAGAAAAAAATAAAAAAGGAGAAAAAGGGGAGAAAATAATAAAGATCGTACTCAACCTACTCAAATGCTCAAATCCTGGGTAAGAGTACTCAATGGGACTCTTTGACAGCATTGGCGCTGAGTGACAAAAGGCGGGAAATGCCTGATAAGAGAAAGGGGTATGATTAAGCATTTGCTTCCAAAGGGAACAACATGACATCAAGGGTTGCCTCATGCATCACGATTCTTGGTGACCTCATTTAATGAATTTTATTCTTATCATGTGGAATGCTTGCTCTTCACTCGGTAATTAGAGATATCCTTAGCAAAGGGACGCTGGTTAAACCTCAGAGAAATGACAAGAACTACATCAAAGTGAGACAGCCATAGTCAGATTGACTCAAAGTCCCTGACGCATACTCCTCACCAGTAAGGGTAAACCACTGAAAGCACGAACATAACTCGCATGCATTATAGTTTTTAAATCCAAGTTGCATCACAACATCTTGATTTTTACGAACATCATAATCACACAATAACACTCACAAAAAGGTTTTCAAAATTTGCTTTCATACATCGACAAGCGCTGGTTTGATCGACGTGTGAAGTAGAGGGCCACCCCAAAAGCTTTCATCTCACTTTATTTGCTTTCATACATCAATAAGTGCCAGTTTGATCCACGTATATAAAGTAGGGGGGCCACCCCAAAAGCTTTCATCTTGCTTTATTTACTTTCATACATCGACAAGCTTTGATTTGATTGACGTATGTAAAGTAGGGGGTTGCCCAAAAAAATTTCTTATTGCATTTGCTTTTCATACATCAGCGAGCGTTAGCTTGTCGAATGTATGTGAAGTAGGGTTACCCTAAAAATTCTCATTTCTTTTGCTTTTCATGCATTTGGCAAGCGTCAGTTTGTCCAATGTATGTGACGTAGGGGGTTGCCCCAAATATTCTCACTTTATTTACTTTCCATGCATCTGAAAAGCATTGATTTGTCTAATGTTTGAAGAGTAGGGGTTCACCCCAAAAATTTCATCTCAAGTGTTTTCAAAACTTGCTTGGAGTAGGGGGCCACCCCATAAATCCCAAGTCTTCATCTCATTTCATGATTTTTAAACTTTGCTTCCTATGCATCGATAAGGTGGCAGCTCGATTGATGCATGTGAAGTAAGGGGTTGCCCCAAAAATCTCATCTCATGGTTTTCAAAATTTGCTTAGAGTAGGGGGCCACCCCATAGATCCCAAGTTCTCATTTCATATGGTTTTCAAAACTTTCCTTCCCATGCATCGACAAGGTGGCAACTTAATCGACGCATGTGAAGCAAGGGGCAACTGTTAATACCCAAATTTTGACAGTCCCCCAAAATTATGATGATAAAGGATTTCTGTCACTTAGACAGGGGGAAAACTCCTACGGAAGTTTTCTTGAGCGTGCTTAGATTGAGAAGAACCTCAAAAAATACCAAAAAGTAATCAGAAACCCAAGATATACCAAAACGACACTAAAATCAAAAAAGGAGCCAATTTAGGCCTGGAAAGGACCAAAAAGTGAGGAAAAGCCCATGGGGATGGGTCCATCCACGAGCTTGGGTTGATAACCCACGAGTGTGGGTCATTCAACCTAGTCCATGGGTCAAAATAACTCTTTATCGAGTCAAATACCAAGCTGCTCGTGAGTAGTTCGGCTCGTTTATGGCCCTAGATGTTAGTGGACTCCTCTCATGAGTGTCATTATGGTCCTTCTCGGATGAAAGCAAATTAATTAGAATTTAGTGAATTTTCTTATGAGTTTCTTAATTAAATTATTATTTTAGATTTGATTATTAATTAAATGTATTGCAATGGCAGGCTTTCAAGAAATTAGATTTTGCTAATCTATGAGGACTTACCGTTAATGCTACATAATGGCATCCGCAGCTATGAGTAACTAGTTTAGGTCTCTAATTAGTTTTGTTTCAACTTAACAAAATACCATTAAAACACCTAAAATGGTTTAGGGAGTTGATAAATATTGTTTTTAATAAGTTGATAAACATTAGGCCTTTTATCTTATCATAGCTATATATTTTTTTAATTTTGTTTAATAACTGGGAGGTCAAAGTGGAAGGAGATTGAACCCATAATCTTACCTTACAATGTTTATCATTTGAGTCACCAAACTACAAAGAGATTACTTTTTTTTAAAAAAATTTAATCTACAAAATAGCGAAAACTGGTGGTGGTGGCTATAATTTATTAAGGTGAAGACTGGTTGAACACTGTCACTTACTTAGAATAATTGAAGTGCTTATTTTATATGAAATGGAAATTTTCATTTGCAAGTTGTAAGTTGCAAATTGGAATTTTATTCTATGGACAATGATGCGTCTAGTGGGCTGCATATATTTCCAAAAAAACAAAAAAGTGGGCTGCATACATGACAAAAATTTTTTGAGGCAATTTCTATTTTACTTCCGATCTTCATTACAATTTTTTTTTTATTTTTAATTTTTTGAATTTTAATTTTGAATAATTAATTAAAATGATAAAATCTAAAAATTTAAATGAACTCAATGAACCTACAATAATTAGAGGGAAAATGTGCAAATTGCACCCTCAACTATAACCCGAAGTTAACATTGGATCTTAGTATATAGTTTTTAAAATTTTGCACCTTAATCTTTGAAAATTCAAATATATTTTACCATTTTTCAAAGAATTGTTACAATTAAGTCCAAAAAATCAAAATCAAGTTTAACTTTAATGTTAATTAATAAAAATTTGTTCAAATAATAATGCAAATTGATTAAATTGCTTTCAAAATATAAATTTATGAAGTTTTTAAATTTTTTAAAAATTTTATATATATAGAAATATATTTTGCTAATGTTTTTAATAATTAAAAAATATTTTCTATAAACCAAAAAAATTTAAAAATTTTAAAAATTTATAATCAAATGACATACATTTAAATAAAAAAGAATAGCAGATTTCCATGCACTCAATAATTTTTTAACTCTAAAAAAATTAAAAAATTTTAAAATTGAATTAAATGTATTAAAATTATATATATATATATACACACATTTATTTATTTATTTAAAAAAGAATTATAAAATTTTTATACCTTTAATTCATTTTTAAAATTTTTAATTTTCTTAGAGTTAAAAAATTATTAAACATACATTTATATAAAAAAGAATAACAGATTTCCATGCACTCAATAATTTTTTAATAATTTTTTAACTCTAAGAAAATTAAAAAATTATAAAAATGAATTAAATGTATAAAAATTTTATAATTCTTTTTTAAATATATATATATATATATATATATATATAACTTAATTGTAAAATTTTTAATTTTTTTAAAAATTTTTAGGTCTATGAAAAATATTTTTTTAACAATAAAAATTTTGAAAATTTTTAAAAGCTTCATAAATTTATATTTTGAAACCAATTTGATCAATTTTTATTGTTATTCGAACTAATTTTTATTAATCAACATTACATGATGCAGCGTGTAGCGCGGAATAATCAACACATGATTGATTATTGAAGAAAAATAAATCTCAATCTAGAGATTTAAAGAAACAAGCCTCAATCCAGAGACCCAAATATAAACAAGCATAAAGCTTAAATTTAATTCTGAATAAAAGCTACACTCTCTCTTAAAACCCTAGAATAAGCTATCTATTTATAGGGAGATACAAGCCACCAACCCTAATAAAGTAGGAAATAAAATTAAAATAGAATTCGAACTAATATAGAAAACTAAAATAAGAATAAAATAAAAATCCTACATAGATACAAAATTATTTTTAAAGAGATATTTATACCCTAGGTATTATATGGCTATAATAGGAAATAAAACAATATTCTAAAACAACCAAAATAAAAGAACTTACGCAATTAAAATGTTTTTCGTCATGCATGGTGTGTGTGAATCACACATGGCTGTGTGACTTGACGCTCCAAAATTCTGCTCTTAGGAATAGCCATGTCTGACCCAAGATCTGCCCTCCTTTATCAAAATGCCCCGCGTCAATCACCTCCACTTGTACAAAAAACTCATCCTTAAGTTTATACTTGAGAATTGAAGTCGTTCATGCCAAAGAAAAAGATACTTTGAATACTTTAACATCTTTGAGAAACAACATAAGATACATCCTTCAAATTGAAACTTTGATGTACCAATGATTTGTAAAAGAGGATTAATTCTAATATAATCAAATTTTGTGACTCTAAGAAAATCAACACATTCAAATTCATCAAAGAAATTATGAGATTTTGGGATCTTTAATTTACCATGAATTTCTTTATTTTCTAACAAACTCTCCTCACTTTTGAGATCTTCAATATCGCCATTAATCTCTTTTTCAACCCCATCATCGATTTCTTCTTTAATCTCCATATCACTTTCTTCTTTAATCTCCACATCACTTTCTTCTTCAATTTCTTGAGCCATCAAAGATAACTTTCTCTTTTCCTCCTCTTCTTCCTCTTTTTCTCCAAGTTGAATTGCATATAACCATGGGTCAGCTTCCTCCTCCAAAGAATCTTCCTCATCTTTCATTGCTGGCCTCTTTTGATTGTTGGGAATAGGATTAGCGATGGGTACAACAAGGCTAATTCCTCCTCCTTGTTTAACATCATCAATCCTAATTCCATAAATCCTCAATAACTCTTGCATTAGATTCTGGATTAATTCTATTTGCCAAGTCATAATTTGGGTTAATTGTTCAAATGATTGTCGCTGCTTTTCGATTGCCCTCCAAACAGCTTGCAATCCTCAATCACCATCATGGGATTGGTTACCCCCACTACTACCAGTGTAAGCCATTGATTGGGAAAAACCCACTCTGATACCACCTCACACAGCAGGTAGCACAGAATAATCAATGCGTGATTGATTATTGAAGAAAAAAAATATTAATCCAGAGATTTAGAGAAACAATCCTTAATCCAGAGACCCAAAGATAAACAAGCATAAAGCTTAAATTTAATTCTGAATAAAAGTTACACTCTCTCGTAAAATCCTAGAATAAGCTATCTATTTATATGAAGATACAAGCCACCAACCCTAACAAAGTAGGAAATAAAATTAAATTAGAATTCTAACTAATATAGGAAACTAAAATAAGAATAAAATAAAAATCTTGGATAAATACAAAATTATTCCTAAAGAGATATTTATACCCTAGGTATTATATGGATATAATAGGAAATAAAACAATATTCCAAAATAACCAAAATAAAAGAATTTATGCAATTAAAATGTTTTTCGTCACGCATGGCCGTGTGACCTGAAGCTCCAAAATTCTTCTCTCAGGCATAGCCATGTCTGACCCAAGATCTGCCCTCCTTGATCAAAACGCCCCACGTCAGATGAGATATGTAATGAGATTTTAGGGCAAGGAAGTTCCTGATGAAAGGTATAATTTTATAATGATAAATTACATTTATATTAAGAAGTTGGACTATTTTTAACAATCATATTATCAAACTACAGCTCCAATGGCACAATTATTGACATTGAAACATCTCCAACTCTCTAAAATTTCCTAATTCTTGGAGATGCTATAAGGTTGATTAATTTCTTTAACCATCATCTTTATTTTAAGAAGAATTCTTCCATTTATGGTTTTTGGATGACAATAGGTTCAATGGGATGAACGCTATTCAATCTTGCATCCAAAAAGAGCATCTCTATGGGAAATGGAAATTATCCCTGATTCATAACCTGTTTTAAGGTCCAAACGATCATGACCATCATCATCATAGGAGATGGAACTTTCTCCTTCAAGCTCCCATGCAATGTCGAGGATCAAGTAGCTGCGATCATCTATTTTCATTTCACGAACACCAAAGTTTGGTACTCCATCCTTCCCATCAGTAACATTTTTTGTCCACTTGTTTTGAATTTTCTGCTCTCTTTTTTGTTTTAGGCATATATGTATTCTCACCTGAAGTACCTACTTTCTCAAACCCTAACGGTTTATTGGTCATCTAGTCCTTCAAGAATCAACTCTTTTGATTTTAATGGCAATAGCTCGCAAGCTAGCACTTCACAGAACCGAGTGACATATTGCACAGAGTGCTCTCTTTCTGTCAATAAATATGGTTGTCCTGAGTCTAATCAACACTCTGAAACAATAAATGTTGATCACCCTGAAATCCCTTTAGTAAGTTGTGATCCTGAGAATTTATGCTCCAAAAAGCAAGTCACGAGCTATACAAAGGTAATTCTATTTCTTGATTGTTTATATTATTTGAACTTTCCTAACCTTTTATTATTGTGCATTCAAGAATTAATGTATTTTCCATGTTCATATGCAGGTATTGCTCTTGGGAGATCTGTTGATCTGATAAAGTTCAAATGCCATGAGGACTTGATGAAGGAACTGGAGAACATGTTTGAGATTTAAGGTGAGCTCATTGGATCCATAAAGAAATGGTTGATTTTCTACACTGATGTTGGCAATGAAATGAAGCTAGTTAGAGATTATCAATGGGAGTAAGTCCATTTGACACCTTACTTGCATCTCAAACAGCATTTACAAATTCCATATGCAACAACATTAAGAAGGAAATAAAAACAAATTATGAAGTGCATAAAAAATAAAAACTTATGCAAGAATCAAGAAAATTATGATTATATTGGAGGACCAAGCTTGCATAAGCTTATGTTTCTGATTTCTATCACTTCTGTAATCTTGAGTTCTACATGAGTTTTATTAACCTAATTATCAGCTTAATTTTTTTGACCTGATTATGAACTTAATTTTTATTGATAGCGTTGCTTGTTAGTATCCATAGGATGATGACTATTAGTTGTTAGAGTTAATGGAGGAGGGATATTAAATCCTAACAGCCAAAGGGTCATTTTGCACCCTAACGTTTTGCCCTAATTGCACATTGAAACTGAATCTTTTTTTAAGCCATATTGGAACTTCAAATTTCATTCCGTAACCAAAAATGGACCCCACCATCACTTTAAAAAAAGCCATTAAAAATGCCCACGTGGACAAAGTGGACCCCACAAGAAGCTTACCTTGAGCTTACATGGCCAAATCGTCAGCTGCCTCCTAAAGTGAATCAAACATGGCAAAAAACCTGCACTATGCAAAGCCAATAAGTTCTTCTTTGTAAATTCTTCTTCTTCTTCTTCTTCTTCTTCTTTAACCAGCGGAGACCCACCAACTAAAGGGAACCAAAATTACAATTTTTTTAGACAATTAATATATAACCAACTAAACCCATGGCAATTCAAGAACAATCAAGGTGATTAGTTGATACTAGTTTCATGAATTATGGGTTCTTCATATCAATTCCTTCACCATTCAAATTAGGTACGATTCTCCTTCTTATTCTTTATTTTCCATTTACATCGGCTTTTGGTTTTTGTACCAGTTTCGGTTCGATTCTTGGGTTATTTAGAACGCTTGATTCTAACTTGACCCATGCAAGTGACTTTTGGAGAAGTGGGTTCTTGAGTTTCAATAGCTGCATCGTTCTTTTTTCTAACAAACATGGGACTTGAACGTGACCATCCTCTACTTATATTACCAACATTGCTTCTTAAGAACCTCATTAATCGTGGTGGATCCTTCTCCACCCATCTCGGACTCTATATGGGTTTTGTGGGTAGCTTCATTTTCTTCAAGAAATTTTGTATCATTCTTTTGGTTTCTTGCTTCTTTATCTTTTTGGAGTGTTGTTGTCTGTTTGCTTTATTTTTTGGGTTAGATCAGTTCTTCAAAGGAGGTAAAAATAAAGAGAAGGAGAGGATATGGTAAGGTCAAATCTCTTTTAATATCTAGTTGATGCAGGAATTGTCTCGCTCACACAAATCTCTTGTGATTGCTTTCTTCTTATATTTTTGCCCATAAGGTGTTTGATGAAATGGCCAAGTGATGTAAAGCCAAATACTCTTATGAACTCTGGTTAGCTGATTGCTAGTTTAAACTTTACAGCAATCTTTTAATGAAATCTTTGTAACCTTCTATATGCTTAAGTCTCGTTGTCCTTGTAATTTTCTTTTTTTTAGTGTCGGCCATGACTCCTTAAAGACGCATCTACTCTTCAACGGTGGAGGTGGCAATATTTTCAATGGCGGTAATGGCAAGAGCGAGGAAAGGTTTTGGTGTGATGCATGTGTTCCTACATGATATGGATATGAAGGTGGAGAAGGCTTACAAAGTAAGGATTTGGTAAAAAGAGCTAAATCCTTCCTTTTATTTTGCTATGTGGGAGGCAATGTAGGAGGCAATATTGGCTTTTGCCACATCTGTGACAACATTCGCAACTAATGGGGACCACTTCATCAACGTAAGCAATATTTAATGTCTGTTAGGTGCAAGTTGATGGCGGGGTCCATTTTGTATAACAATTTGTATCTTTACATTTCAATTTGGCTAAAAAAAAGATTCAATTCTAATGTGCAATTAGGGTAAAACGTTAGGGTCCAATATAGCACTTTGGCCAATCCTAACTAATGTGGTCCCACTTGTGGGATCAACCAAGGATTATCCTTGGCGTTGCCACAAACTGAAGGTCTTAGTGCCTCAGCCTTTGACCAACCAGTATAGGCATCATTGGCTATCAACTTAATTCTAGATGATTAACATTGTTGCATATATAAACTGTAAATTTCTCTTTTTCAAGTATTAGTTTTTATGGTTTTCTTTATTTACTCAACCTTTTTTTTCTTGAATACAAAGCTATCTCTACTAGAATATGTTTATGACTTTTATTTTATTACTGAATTGCAGTGAGTTCTGTAGCATGGTGAAGAAGATTTTCATCTATGGACTTGGCTAGAGTTCTCCACCTTTTCCTCCTTTAACAATGATCTCATAATCATAATCAAGTCTCAATAGTGGAAAGAAACTAAAATTAAGAAAAAAATGTATAAGAAAGGTAAAATTATTTCAAACAATGATTGACTGTCAATTTATTCCAAGATGAAGATCTTGTGGCTCTAGTGTTTATATCATTTCTACTTTTTAATATAAATGTGTTCATCTAAATAACAGTTATTTAATGTTCAATCATTTCAATTAATTTAATTCGATTGTAAAATTTGATTGAATAGAACCAAAAAAGTTATAAAATTCATTTAATAACTAATTTAACACAATTGTATATATTAAAGCTCGAATTTAAAATTTAAAATTGTTGAAAGCTAATTTTAATTGTTGTTGTTCTTCTCAATATGAAATTTATAATTTTATGACTGAGATTTTATTAAAAATTAAATTTAAGAATGTGTTTGGTATAAATGAATTCCATAAAATTTTATGAAATTCATTTGCAAATCCAAATGATGTATGTTCGGTTTAAATGAAGTTTGTATGGAATTCATTTGCAATTCTAAATTTTTAAATTTTTGGAATTGATTATAACTAAACCAAATTCTATCAAAATGGTTGGAATTTGCAAATGAATTCCACAAATTTTAAGTCTGTACTTTTTAATGACTAAAATACTCCTCCTTACTTTTATTTTCAAAAACATCTTTAAAAGGGCATTTTTGACAAAAACTTGAATTTAAGTTTTATACCAAACACAATATAACAAAATGTGAAATTCATTTAAAATGAATTCCATAAACTATTCTTTTGAACCAAACACATTTTATTAATAAAAATTCATATGGAAATGAATTCTATTAGAAATTCATTTTCAAATGAAATGAAATTCGTGATATAATTGAACCAAACAATGGGCAAAAGTGGGTAAATTTCAGTTGTTAATTTAAATTTAATGGAGCATTACAATCATTAAAAATCTTGAAGAAAAGATCAGGCAAAACGGTGTCGTGGTATAGTTGGTTGTCACGTTAGTCTAACACACTGAAGGTCTCCGGCCCGAGTCTGCGCGACACCATTCTATTCATTAACAGTAACTTTTTTGCGGTTGTTGTTTTCGGCAGCAATCTTTTACCAGTTGTTTTCAAATGGGTTACTTTATTCCCGTGAACAGTTAAAAGAAATGCGGCAAATAAATTAATAGTATAAAGAATTAATAAAAATGTACAAAAGTCAATTTACGAACTTTCACTCTGCTCCTCTTTGTCAAAAGTTAAACGAAACCACCCATTTTTTAATTATTAACCAATATAATATAATCTATTATCTATTGATCAATATTCAGTACTTGATTGATGCTCTTATTTTCATGTTGTTTCTAATTTCAAATCATATCGATTTGGGGAAATCAGTAATGAATAAGGCACGTATTGATTAGCTAATTAATATGCAAATATTTTGTTTTGTTTTATTCTGTTTTTTTGATGTTTGGATGCATGGAAATTTATGAATTGACTTTTTTTTTCTTACTTAGTGGGTAAATTGCACTGTTGGTACCATAATTTTAATTTTACCCCATGTTTCAAAATAATACTAGATTTTTAATTTTTTCTTTTCAGCACCACAAGTTCTATTTTTGCTTCAGATTAAAGTACCTCAAACATATCCGATCAAATTTAGCATACGTGGCAGCCTGAATAAGTATATTTTTGTATATTCACCATGTAAGCATCCAATTAAGCAACCTAGTTATCTTGTAGGCTCCATAAAATAAAATTTGCTAAATTTTATTTTATGGGGCCCACAAGCAAATTTTGTTCTATGGGACCAACAAGATGATTAAACTGTTTAATGGAATGTTTACATGGCGAATATACTAAAAATATGTTTATTATGGCTGCCACATATGCTAAATTTGATCGGATATGTTTGAGCTACTTTAATGTGAAGCAAAAATAGAACTTGTGGTACTGAAAAGAAAAAAATTAAAAATCTAGTACCATTTTGAAAGATAGTGCAAAATTATGGTACCAACGGTGCAATAAACTGCTTACTTAGTTTTCTCTAATTTGATTTATTAGAGGTTTGTAGATCATAAATCTTATGATATTCATCTTTTTAGCCTTAATTTGTTGTTATATCTTTTGGTTTTTATGTTACAACTCAGCTTAACTCCCTAAATTGTTAATGAGCTATAACTGAAATGCCATATGCCACCAACAATAGTTGAAGTTGAAATTAGCTGATAGGAGTTGTTCTCAATTCATGTCATAATGCATGCAATCGCATTAAATTAGTTGTTGAAAGACTTTTACTATCCTCGTAATCTTAGTTGGGTCAAATTAAATTTGTTAGATCTTATTTGGGTTGAATTAAAATGAAAGACCTTTTGCGAGCTCAATGGCAAATTTGTAATTTTGTTTTTATTTTTCCTCAATTATAACTTTTATAGATTGATTAGCCAATATTCCAATAAGAACTTATTTCCATTTTGACAATAATTACAAATTTGAATCCAGTGTTCTATAAAAAGTCATCTTTGAGGAATTTTGTATGGTTTTTTTCATGGCAACTGCAGCTCTAAATCATTTCACTGAAGGGCACTCTCATGTAGGCCAGGTTTGAACTTAACTATTACAGATTTTGTCGATATGCTATTGCTAATTACTTGAACTAAATCCTGTGTTTTGTTTATGCTATATGATCATGTTAAGAAGCATTTTCTTAGCTTAAAGGTATAAGTGTTTTTTTTAAACGGTAAATTGAACTCTAACTAGCATTTGAATTCACTGTGGCATTTATGAGCAAAACTGATGCATTCTTTCTTCCAAACTCAAACCATGAATTGCAGAACGTTGTTAACTATTTTTTCACATATTTTGATTTCTTGTTCCTCTTGCTGAACTTGATTTGTTTTAATACATAAAGATTTTTTTTTTCTTATCTAAACAATTGGAAGTCTACTGAGCTCTAACTAATCCAGTTAGACTAGGCAGGACTACAAAGGCAGCAAAGATCTTCTACCAGCTAACTTAACATGACTGCTAAAATATCTAAAGATTTTGATAATGATGATACATCAGTTCGTGTCATTAGGTTTGATGTTTTGTGCTATCTGCTGCCTTGAATTTCCTTACCTTATGAATGTACTTGGTGATATTGTTAGGGAAAATAGGTCCCTTACAATCCAACAAATCCCTTCACTATACTAGATCACAACTTGAACAAAAATACTTGAAAAATAAGATAGAGAAACACACAATAATTTAACGTGAAAAAATCCAAAATAGAAAAAAACCACGAACGTTGTCAAAAGACAACCAAGAGAAAAATATTTACTATGTTTAAAATTATTACAACCACACTATAAAATATTTAACTCTCACTCACACCAAAAAGCTCAAGTATACACCCAAGAGAATTTCCCTTTAAATTCTCTACTAGTATAGCTAATAGCTTTCAATGGTACACCAAATACAAGTGGTGATTGACACACTTAACAAAGAGGGGGAAGGACTATATTTATAGGCTAAGGTTTCCTCAATCCCTTTGTTATTTTTCAATATGGGATAGGAGTTTTGCTAACAAAACCAACAAATCTCCACCTTGGAAAAATTCCATATAATTCTCCATTAAAAAAAAAATAACAGCTACCTCAATAACACCATCAACTATGACAATCACAATTCTAAGAAACAAGAATTGTCATACTCCACCATAAGAGTATATACACTTGGAATTCACCAACTCCAAGAATTTCCACCTCGGCCAGTTTATGTCAAAAAACTGCTAATAAGTTATGGTGCAACTTCCAATGTTGACTTTCTAGGAAGTTCATTAGCATCGACATCAATTCCACCATACACCTTGCATCAACTGTCAACCAATGCCCATGTGCAAACTGTGGATATGCTACCTATCATACATCCTTTTCCATGGCAACTCAGTTGGTAGCTATCATGCCATTAGGATATATAACTTTCCTTATAGAGAAAGTTCATCGTCTCCTTTCCAAAGACGACAGCATTAGTAGCATGACTTTTAGAGCCATTAGCCGAATTAGCTCCACCATTTTTGCAATCCTTCTTTACATGTCCAAGTTGCCCACATCCCCAGTAAATAATTTTCCTTTTGGAGCCCTTATACTTCTTCTCATTTCCACAAACCAATAATGCTTCACTTTCAGAAGACTTGTTTTCTCCATTTTTCAACCTTCTTTCTTCAGACATCAGCTTACTTGTCACTTCTGAAAAATTCACATTCTCTTTCCCGTACATTAAAACGGTTTGCATGTGCTCATAGGAAGGTGGAAGAGACTAGATAAGCCTCAACGCTTTATCTTCATCATCAATTTTCACTCCAATAGATTCCAGTTCAGAAACAATCCCATT
>CATIWM010713732.1:0-11474 GCA_949671775.1 Mallotus repandus
ATTTATCTAGGGTTTTTATTTTATTCTTATTTTAGTTTCCTATATTAGTTAGAATTTTATTTAGGATTAGTGGTTTGTATTTCCTATAAATATGTACTTTAGGGTTTTGTTTAAGGAAGCTATTCATTCTTATTAATCGAATTAAAGCTTTTGCTTTGTTTACTCTTTGGATTGAGTCTTGTTTCTTTGAGTCTCTAGATTGAGATTTGTTTTCTTTAATAATCAATCGTGTGTTGGTTATTTCGCGCTACACGCTGCATCACTATTCTTCACGTGCTGTCAAGATGTAATGTTTTCTTTAAGCTCTTGACTTATGGGAGATAGTTGAAATTGATAAACATCCTCACCCTCTACCAAACAATCCAACAGTAGCTCAGATTCGACACTTCAATGAAGAGAAGGCTAAAAAATTAAAAGCCAAGAGTTACCTTCATATAGCCATCTTTGAATCCATCTTTGAGAAGATTCTTTGCTTTCAAATTGCTAAAGAAATCTGGGATTACTTGAAGGAGGAGTTCCATGGCTATGATAAGACAAAGCAGATGCAGATTATAAATCTTAAGAGAAAGTTCATGCTTGATAGAATGAAGGAGAATGAAAATGTGAAGGATTTCATTGACAGAATTATAGCTCTTGCAAACAAAATCAAATTGCTTGGTGAGCCTATTACTGATCAAAGGATTGTTGACCAAATCCTAGTTAGTTTGCCTGAGAAATTCTAGTCTAAGATCTCTTCACTTGAGGAATTAAAGGATATTGCTGCTATAAAGCTGTCAGATTTGATAAATTCACTTGAAGCTATTGAGACAAGGAGAGCATTCAGGCAAAATGGTGTGACTGAGGGAGCTTTTATGGCAAAATAGAAGCATGTCCAGTCTAGTGGCAGCATGGTGTTAGCAATGGTAATGGTAGACAGAAGAATCATGTAGAAAACAACAGTGTAATAGAAAAGAAAAGGAAAATCCTTGTGTGCTCTTATTATGGTAAGTCTAACCATAGAGAAAAATCATGTTGGAGCAAATCAGATGCTCAATGTAAGATTTGCAAGCAAAAGGGACACATTGCAAGAATTTACAAAAATAGGAAGCAAAATCTGCAGGCCCTTGTTGCAGAGCCACAAGAAATAGAGGAGAGGCTATTCATGGCTTTGTGTTGTCCAAATATGAGCAATGACAAGATTTGGCTCATAGATAGTGTCTGCACTTATCATATGACAACAGATGAAAGTCTCTTCAACAACTTGGATAAAACATGCCAGACTAAAGTGAGAATTGGTAATAGGTCCAAAATACAAGCAAGAGGTAAAGGTGTTGTAACTATGAGGACACCCTCAAGTAAAAAATCAATCTCTGATGTTCTTTATATGCTTGAAATTGATCAAAACTTGCTTAGTATGGGTCAACTGCTAAAGAAAGACTTCCCCCTTGTGTTCAAAAATAAATCTTATGCAATATATGATCCTAATGGTGTTGAGGTGTTGTCTGTTAGGATTCAACATAGAAGTTTTCCATTAGACTTACATAATTTAAGGTCTAGTGAGGTTGCTCTTCCTAGTTCTGTTGATGTCTTAAAACTTTGGCATAAAAGACTTGGGCATTTTAATTTTTCCTCTCTTGTAAAGAAGTGTAAGTTGAATCTTGTGCACAATATGCCTGTAATTTATGATGATGGTACTGTGTGTGAAGTCTGTGAGAAAGGGAAATAAAAGAGGCTCCCTTTTTCTGGTCAGTTATGGAGAGCTTCTAAAAAGCTTCAACTGGTACATACAGATGTTTGTGGACCAATGGGAATACCGTCTTTGAATGGTAGTCAATATTTTATTGTGTTCATTGATGATTATTCCAGAATGTGTTGGGTTTATTTTCTTGAAAGCAAGGTAGATGTTGCAGCTGTGTTTTGGAAGTTTAAAGCTTTGATTAAAAATCAAGCAGGGAAGAAATTGAAGATGCTGAGATTAGACAATGGCACAAAGTACAAATTAGATAAATTTCAAAATTTTTGTGAAGATACGGGTGTTGAACAGCAGTTTACAATCACCTATACACCTCAATAAAATGGTGTGAGTGAAAGAAAGAACAGAACCATCATGGAAATGGTCAGGTATTTGCTGTTTGAGAAGGGACTACCAAAGAAGTTTTGGGCAGAAGCAGTAAATACAACTATTGATTTGCTCAATAGGCTGCCAACTAATGCCTTAGAGGAGAAAACATTATTTGAGGCCTAGTATGGCTTTAAACCTTATATTTCTCACCTTAGAATTTTTGGTAGTGTTTGGCATGTTCATATTCCAGATGTAAAGAGAGGGAAGCTTGATGAAAAGTCTGAAATTGGTATCCTAGTTGGCTATAGCACCAATGCCAAAGGATACAAAATTTACAAGCCACACAACAACAAGGTGACTGTCCACATAGATGTGAAAGTGGATGAACAAGGTAGCTGGAATTGGGAAGATGGAGTTGTTGCACCAAACAACAATTCCTTAAATTAGAAGAATCCCAAGAACAAGATGCAACTATTGACGAGCCTAAAAATTTGGTTGAGCACCATGACTCAACTGAGATTGAAGGTGGGTAGAAGACAAGAATGCTAGTTGATATTTATGAGTAATGTAATGTTGCTATTCTTGAACCTTTAAGCTATGAGGAAGTAGCAAATGATGCTGGTTGGAGGCAAGCAATATAGAAGGAGTTTGAAATGATTCATAAGAACCAAACTTGGGTTCTTGTGGATAGGCCATCTGACAAGAAAGTCATAGGTGTGAGATGGGTGTACAAGACCAAGCTAAATGGTGATGGTTCTGTGAACAAGCTAAAAGCAAGATTGGTGGTGAAGGGCTATGCTCGACAATTTGGAATTGATTTCTCTGAAACTTTTGATCTAGTTACGAGATTGGACACTATCAAGATCTCCTTGCACTTACTTAAAGGGTGGAATATCCATCAACTTGATGTTAAATAAGCTTTTCTGAATGGAATGCTTGAAGAGGAAGTGTTTGTTGATCATCCAGAAGGATTTGTGAAGCCTGGGAATGAATCTAAGGTATGCTTATTAAAAAAAGCTCTTTGTGGGTTAAAAAGGCCCCTAGAGCTTGGTATAGCAAAGTTGATGATTATTTTCTAAGTTTGGGATTCAAAAGAAGCTTGAGTGAACTAACCTTATATGTTAAATCACCTAATAATGAGCTTTTGATTGTCTCTTTATATATGGATGATTTGTTGGTCACAAGTAGTTGCAAGAATCAAATTATACAATTCAAGCTTCAAATGATGGAGGAGTTCCAAATGTTTGACCTTGGAGATATGTTATACTTTCTTGGCATAGAGATCAGTCAAATGCAATAAGGAATTTTTGTTTGTCAACAAAAATATGCAGTAGAGATTTTGAAGAAGTTTGATATACAAAATTGCAAGCCCATTAGTACTCCCTTAGTTCAAAATGCGAAGTTAACTAAGAATGATGAGGCTGCTTTGATTGATCAAAATAGATATAGACAACTACAAGGCCTGATATCATGCTTGCTGTTATTTTACTATCCAGATTTATACACTCACCATTTGATTTGCATTTTAAGGCAGCAAAAAGAGTGTTGAGATATGTGAAGGGGACAACAAGCTATGGAGTGGCATTTTTCTCTGCTAAAGAATCAAATAATGAGGCAATTTTGATGGGATATAGCGATAATGATTGGGCTTGTTCAAGTGAGGATATGAATAGTACATTTGGGTACTTGTTTTCCTTTAGTTCATGTGCATTTACATGGAGTTCAAGGAAGTAGGAGCTGGTTGTATAATCAACAGCAGAAGTAGAGTATGTGGCAACTACAGCTGTAGTAAATCATGCTATTTAGCTTAAGAAACTCATGTCTGATCTTGCATTTGTTTGATTATGTGTTAAGTTTAATAATTTTTTTAGTTGATTTGGCGTATGTTTTTAATGTTTATAGTGTTTATTGTTATATTTTATTAGAATTATTTATTTGTTTATTTAATGTTTTTGTAGGGTTTGGATAAATTATAGCAATGGAGAGGAAATAATATTAAAAATGGAAAAGAGGAGACAAGGTGATATGGGCTAATGATGAGAAAGAAGACATGTGGGGAATATGGAAGAGGTTAGTGATTGAAGAGGGGATATGGAGATAAACAAAGGAAGACACGAAGAAGACAAGCAATTATGAAAGAAAAAGAAGTAAATGTAATTATGAAAAAGAAGCAAACACAGTTATGAAAGAAAACTCAAGTAGGGAGCTGAAGTGGATGGATGGTACACGAGGAAGAAAAGAAGAAAAAAATAAATAAATAAAAGAGGGAAGAAGTAGACAAGGCAGAGGGATGCACAAGGAATTTTTGTTAAGGCATTACTGGAGAGAATTTAATCAAGACAGTAGGATACGAAGGAGCAGAAGGAGATTGCTAGGAAAAGAGCGGAAATAAAAGAGTTTTATTTTCTTTTCCTCATTATTTTCTCCTTAATTCTTGAATATATTTCTTTATTGCATGTTCAAAATATTATGGTTGGAATGTCTAGCTAAATTTATTTATGTTTGGGATTGTTGAACTCATTTTGATTTAATTTGATTTATATATTGGTTTTATTTTATTTTAATTTGCATTAAGCATTCATTGAGCTTAATTGTTTATGATTTAGCCATTCATAATTGATTTTTAATTAAGGTTAATTATTGAGGAGTGTTAATCTTAATAGAAATATGAATGCTTGTTGATTTAATTTAAGTCTAGAGATACCTTAATTCATGTCAATTCTAATTGGATGTGCTTCATAATTTATTTACTAATCTTGATTAGATTTTAATTTAATGAGAGTTAATTGAAGTCTTTTCAATTGATAGAAATAAATTAAGTAATTTTTACTTGAGAAAGATTAATTGCTATCTTTGAAACCCCAAGAATTGCCATAGAAAGAAGACTAAATTCTTGTAATTAGCTTAATTAAAATATAGTGACACAATCCCTAACATCATTTTATCATTTGATCGTTAAAATTTATTTGCTAGTTAAAATTTAAATTAATTGATTTTATTATTTAGTTTCATTTTGGCTATTAAAATTTAGCAATTATAATTCACTTAATATTTAATTCTTAAACAAGTTAAAAAACAGAATTGATAATTGGATAAACATTCATTCCTTGTGGGATCGACTTGTACTTATTCTATATTACTTGACGAACTCGTACGCTTGCGAGATTCAATAAAGTTTTTGGTGCCATTGCTGAGGATTGATTAAGTTTAACAACATAATTAGTTCTGTTTTACTTATTTAAGTTAATTTTGTTTTAAATTTGGATATTCATTTTTTTCCTGTTTTTAATTAATTGTGTTGGTGTATGCATAATACTTGAAGAACATGGACATACCCTCTCATTTTTATTCCATAACTTACACGGTTCGAAAGAGAGAACATGAGGCATTCTCAAGAGGAATCGAGTACCATGGCAGAACAATGAGAAGAAGAAAGAACACTTATGGATTTTGCTATGCTAGGTCTAGATGGTACAAGGCAAAGTATTGCAAGGCAAACAATCAATGCCAATAATTTAGAGATTAAACCGGCCTTTCTTCAAATGATTCAGTCAAGTGTTCAATTTTATGGCTTGCCAAATGAAGACCGCAATGCTCACATCGCTAATTTTTTAAAAATCTGTGATACTTTCAAATATAATGGAGTGTTGGATGATGCAATTCACTTGAGGCTCTTTCCATTCACATTAAAGGATAGAGCTAAAGCATGGTTGAACTCACAGCCACCAACTTTAATCACTACATGGGATCTATTGGCAAAAGCTTTTCTGGAAAAATATTTCCTACCTTCAAAGACATAAAAAAATTATCAAGGATTTCACCACCTTTTAACAGTTTGAGATGGAATCCTTGAGTGACGCATAAGAAAGATTCAAAAAGTTACTAAGGAGTTGTCCTTATCATGGTTTGCTAAGGGATGTGCTCATCAGAACTTTTTATAATGGAATTAACCGATCCACTAGAGACACCATTGATACAGCAGTTGGAGGTTCTTTAATACAAAAAACAGTTGAAACTGCATTTACACTTCTAGAAGAGATGGAAAATAATAACTGTCTTTGGCCATCAAAGCATCAAAACCTGTCAAAGCAAGGAGGCAGAATTGGGTTAGATTCAGTGACTTCTCTTCAGGCTCAAATAACAACACTTTTAAAGCAATTGGGGGATTTTAACCAAAGAACAACAGTGGGTGCAACAATTTCACAGCTCCCATTCAAAAATTATAATATGGTAGGGCACTCAATTAAAGAATGTGGATGTGGCAACAATGGTGTGTATGGAGATTCAAGCTTAGAGCAAGTCAACTTTTTTGGGAATCAATTTCAAGGAAAACAGGGTAACAATCCATTCTCAAACACTTACAATCTGAGATGGAGGAATAACCCAAATTTTTCTTGGAATAATAATAATAATTTGGTTCCCCAAGGCTTTTAGAACAACATGACAAGACAAGTACCTCAGAGTTTTCAACAACCTCATCAAGATTGCATGGCTTCAATGGAAAATAAATTAGATAAATTTTTGGAGGCTATGTTTAACAAAATGAGCCATCAAAATGAAAATCAAAAGTGGATGGAGACAAAATTTGATCAGATAGCTAAAAACCATTCATCTTTAATTCACAATATTGAGGTATAGTTGGGACAGCTTGCTAATGCAATAGCACAAAGAAATTAAGGGAACCTTCCAAGCAATACTAAAATAAATCCAAGAGAGCAGCTAAAAGCAATCACACTTAGAAGTGGCAAAGAGATAAGGTCAGGAGATGAGCTCAAGAAAGAAGTGGTAGAAACATAAGGCAAAGAAATTCAGAATGGTAATGATGATTCTAAAGAAGGCAAGGAGCAACAAGCAAGGGACAGTGATGGGCAAGAGCAATTGCCTGTGCTAAATTCATAAAAATATGAGACAATGATGCCCTTTCCACAAAGATAGAAGAAACTCAATGATCAAAAGAGGTTTGCTAAGTTTTTAAATACTTTTAAAAAGATTGAAATTAATATTCCTTTTGCTAATGCTCTTGCAGAGATGCCGACATACGCCAAGTACTTAAAGGATATTATTACCAACAAGAGAAGATGGGATGACAACTAGATTGTAGAATTAATAGAAACTTGCAGCTCTATCATCACTCAAAAAATACCAACTAAATTAAAAGACCTAGGGAGTTTTACTCTTCCTTGTGTAGTTGGTGCTCAAAAATTTCCTAGGTGTTTATGTGGCTTTGGCGCAAGTATTAACCTTATGCCATTTTCTCTTTTCAGGAAATTACAGTTGGGTGAGTTGACTCCTACAAACATGACATTGCAACTTGCTGATCATTTTACAAAGAAACCACTTGGGATCATTGAGGATGTTTTGGTTAAGGTAGACAAATTTATCTTTCCTGTGGATTTTATAGTTTTGGATTTTGAAGAGGATAGTAAGTGTCCTCTAATTCTTGGGAGACCATTTTTAAATACTGGGAGAGCCATCATAGATGTTTATGAAGGGAAAATCACTCTTAAAGTTGGTGATGAGAGTGTAGAATTTGTGTTGCCTAGGTTGATGAAATACCCCATAGAAGAGGAATTTTGCATGAGAGTGGAAGTTATAGATGAGTGTGTGAGGGAGGTGAATTTGAACAAAGAAATTTTTCACAAAAGCTTAGGGTGTGAAGTAGATAGTGAACCCTCACAAGAAGCCACTTTTGTTAAACTTGAAATTTTAGTGCGTAGTGATAACCCCACTCCCCTATTTGTTATTAAACCACCAAAATTAGAGCTTAAACAGTTACCTACCCATTTGAGATACACCTTTTTAGGGGAAGGAAACACTTTACCCATTATCATTTCCAACAAGCTATCCATTGAATAAGAGGAAAGGGTATGTGAAATAGTAAGGAATAGGTTGAAGTCCATTGGGTGGCAAATTTCAGACATCAAGGGGATTAGCCATTCAATTGTTATGTCACAGAGAGATAAAGGCGCTTAAATCCAAACATGAAAGAGGTGGTCAAGAAGGACATTGTTAAGTTATTGAATGCGAGTATCATTTACCCAATTTATGATAATGAATGGGTAAGCCTAGTGCAATGTATACCTAAGAAGAGTGGAATGACTGTAGTGGAAAATGAAGTAGGCGAGTTGATTTTAAAGAGGATGGCTGATAGGTGGAGGGTATGTATTAATTACCAAAAATTAAACTCAGCCACAAGGAAGGACCATTTACCTCTCTCATTCATTGACCAAATATTGGAGAGAATAACAGGGCATGCATACTACTATTTTCTGGACGAATATTCAGGTTACAATCATATTTTTATTTTTTCAGAGGACCAGGAGAAAATAACATTCACATGCCCATATAGGACTTTTGTTTACCGGCGCGTGCCTTTCGAACTGTGCAATGCACCAGCTACTTTTCAAAGGTGTATGACATCAATTTTTTCTGATCACATTGAGAACATCATTGAGTTATTTATGGATGAATTCTATGTTTTTTGTGATTCTTTTGAATTATGCTTATCTAACCTTGACAGGGTCTAGAAAAGATGTGAAGAAGCTAACCTTGTTCTTAACTGGGAAAAGTGTCATTTTATGGTAGAGGAAGGAATAGTCCTTGGTCATAAAATTTTGAGTGAAGGGATCGAGGTAGATAAAGCTAAAATAGAAATTATAGAGAAGCTACCACCTCCAACAACAGTCAAAGGAGTTCGAGGATTTCTAGGACATGTGGGTTTTTATAGGCATTTCATTAAAAATTTATCTTTAATTGGTTAGCTTTTAACCCAATTGTTAGTTAAAGATGCTCCTTTTATATTTAATGATGATTGTTTAAATGCTTTTAACAGGTTAAAGGAGGCTTTGGTTTCAACACTAATTATTTCACCTTCGGATTGGGCATTTCCTTTCGAGATCATGTGCGATACAAGTGACCATGCGATAGGAGCAGTGCTTGGTCAGAGGAAAGACAACAAGCTTCATGTTATACACTAGATAAGTAGAACTCTTGCAGAGGCTCAATTAAACTATGCCACAATTGAGAAAGAGATTCTGGTGGTGGTTTTTGCTGTTGATAAATTCAGGTCTTACTTACTTGGTTCAAAGGTTATTATTTTCACTAATCATGCAATAATAAAATATCTTTTGGCCAAGAAGGATGCAAAACCACATCTTATTCATTGGGTGTTACTTTTACAAGAGTTTGACTTGGAAATCAAGGACAAGAAGGGTTTTGAGAATGTTGTAGCTGACCATTTGTCCAGGTTAGAGGGTTATGAACAAGTGAGGCAAGAAGAGAATATCAATGATGAATTTCCTGATGCTTTATTGCTAGCAGTTCAACATTTTAGTGTTCCATGGTTTGTAGACATCCCAACTACTTAGCATATGGAGTGATGTCTCAAGATTTTTCCTATCAACAAAGGAAGCATTTCCTCTATTAGGTGAAGCACTATTTGTGGTAGGATCCGTTTCTCTACAAAATTTATGGAGATAGGCTGATTAGGAGGTGTGTTCCTGAAATTGAAATGTTAGAAATTTTATCTTATTGTCATGATTCTGCATATAGTGGGCATTTTGGAGCAACAAAAATTGCTGCAAAGGTGTTGGAGAGTGGATTTTTCTGGCCTATTTTATTCAAAGATGCCAAGGAGTGTGTGGAGCATTGTGATAAATGTCAGAGACATGACAATATCTCCAAGAGAAATGAAATGCCACTCACATCAATTCAAGAAGTGGAGATTTTTAACATTTGAGGATTGGATTTTATGGGTCCCTTTCCATAATCTTTTGGGAACCAATATATCTTGGTTGGGGTAGATTATGTATCGAAGTGGGTGGAAGCCATTCCTT
The DNA here is from genome assembly GCA_949671775.1 of Mallotus repandus. NCBI lineage: Eukaryota > Viridiplantae > Streptophyta > Magnoliopsida > Malpighiales > Euphorbiaceae > Mallotus > Mallotus repandus. The sequence goes on from CATIWM010713732.1 coordinate 9,877, forward strand.
CACCTACAAATGATACTAAAGTGGTGACAAGATTTTTAAAGAAATTATTCAGCAGATTTGGAGTACCTCAAGCTATGATTAGTGATGGAGGCTCACACTTTTGTAACAAACAGTTTGAGTTATTACTTAAGAGCCCTACATTACCCTCAAACCAACGGTCAAGTGGAGGTCACTAACAGGGAAATAAAGAAAATTTTAGAGAAAACATTGGGATCTTCGAGGAAAGATTGGGCGTCTGAATTAGATGATGCTTTATGGGCATACCGCATAACATTTAAAACTCCTATTGGCATGTCTCCTTACCGATTAGTTTTTGGAAAAGCTTGTCATTTGCCGGTGGAGCTTGAATATTGAGCTTATTAGGCCATTAAGGCACTGAACTTTGACATGAAGGAAACAGGTGAAAAACGTTTATTACAGCTCAATGAATTAGATGAGTTTTGATTTCAAGCATACGAGAACACCGAGCTTTTCAAGGAGAAAACAAAACAGTGGCATGATGCTCATATTCTCAAGAAAGAATTCAAAGTTGGTGATCTTGTTCTTTTATTCAATTCTAGATTGAAATTGTTTCTGGGTAAATTGAGATCGAGGTGGAGTGGCCCATTCAAGGTGCAATAAGTCTTCTCTCATGGTGCACTTGAACTCATCAATTCTAAGGGAGAGTGTTTTTTAGTAAATGGATAGAGGTGCAAAGTCTATCGAGGAGGATTTATGCCCAATGAGAAGGAAACTATTTTCCTTCATCAACCTCAGTGAACAATTCTAATTTTGGTCATGCTATAAACCTAAAAATTAGCATTTTATTTTTTTTATTTTTTTATTTTTATTATTTATTTTCTGTGTGTCGTGTTTTTATGATATTTTGGAATTCTTAGTAAGTTTAATAAGTGTGTTTGTGTTTTCTTTCAGGTTTGACAGGAAAATAATCAATTAAACTTTGTTTGTGCAAGACCAAAATTTGGTCACCATAGCAGCTCTGCTGCTATCGTATCTCTACAAAATTCTTAAGCCCTTTAGCACACTGTCACCATCAAAGGCCAGCTGCTATCGTAGCACTTTTTTTTCTTTTTAAAAAATAAAGTTAAATAGCCCATCCTCTTCCTTTTCTCATTATTCACATTCTCTTTCCCAATTTCCTTTTCTTTTCCTTTCAAATCTCTAATTTCTTCAATTTCCCCTTTAAACTCTTTTCAATTTTGTCCTTCACTTTGCATTACCCATTCACCATTTCATTTTCTCACCACAATTTCTTTCATTGTCATTTTCCTTTCTCTCCGTCACAATGCCAACAACAAAAAAATGCAGTAAGGAGAGCTAAGAGTTCCACGAAAGGCACAAGCAATGGGAAGAATATAATTGAAGATGAAGAGGTAATTAACCTTGCCAAAGAGTATAGTGCTCCATTTCCCATCAAAACTCATAAAAAGGGTAAAAGGTCAAGATAAGTTGTGAGTACCTGATACTCGTAAATGCTATCATTTACAACGTACAATACAAAATCGAGCACCAATTCCCATTCCAGAGGAAAACACCCATGAAGGTGAAGATCATTCTACTGAAAATGACAATAATGGATGGCAAAGAGTCTTGGCAAA
>CATIWM010713918.1:0-16338 GCA_949671775.1 Mallotus repandus
TATATAATGTAGCTAAAATTAAAATAAAAAATATTCTAATTAGTCCTATAAATAATATGGATGTGATTGAGGTGCATTTTAATTTTAATTTTAATCAAAGTTCAACACTTCTATCAACCATGGTGATGTGGGCATATTGCCACGTGTATTTTTTCATTATAGAGCTATTATAATGTTTAGTTTTTGTGTGTGTGTATATATATAAAGGTTGTACTATAGAGAGCTGAGTTTTAGACAATTAATAAAATATGCACATTTTATTTCATGGTATCAGAGCTCTAAGGTCATTTTCCTTTCTTTTCTTGCATTTTCTCAAGAAACAAACACTAAAACCCATTTTTTTAACCTTGTTGTTTAGAAGATTTGAGCACACCATCTTGTTTGTCTTTCTCTCCTGATTCTAGTTCTCTTGTTATTTTTCTTCAAATCATTATAAATTCTTGTAGATCTAATATTGCAATTTTTAGTTTTTTTTTGAAAATGGTTATAAATTCTTCTTCCACATCAGTTGTTAATTCTCTTCTTGTTGATGATCCTTCTTCACTATTCTTCATTCATAATTTAGAGTACCATTCCTCTATTATAGTCACTCCGGAACTCACTTCTACAAACTATTCTTCTTGGAAACAATCTTTCATTGCTGTTTCAATTAAAAATAAGTGTGCGTTTCTTCAAGGATCAATTCCTAAACCAAAGGAAGATGATCCAAAGTTTTTATTATGGACTCGTTGCAATGATTTACTTGTTGCATGGCTGCTTCATTCCATTTCACCATCGATTGCTTCTACGGTATTTCACATGAATAATGCATCTCAGATTTGGAAAACTCTGGGTCAACATTTTTCATAACCAAATGATACTAGAATTTGTCATCTTTAGCATATGTTTTCAACTATTATACAAGGTACAAATTTTGTTGATGTGTACTTTACTAAACTTAATGCAATTTGGGAAGAATTGAGAAATTTCAGGCCCCTTCCTCATTGCAAATGTGACAGTTGCAATCCGATATGTTTTTAGAAATATAATGATCTTCAATAAAAGGACTATGTCTTTAAGTTTGTCAATGAGTTAAATGAAAATTATCATAGACTAACATCACTGATTATTAACACGCAACCATTTCCTACCTTAGACTAAGCTTATAATATGGTTTTAAGAGATGAGTCACAGAGAAATTTACAAATACAATCTCAACCTATAGTTGAATCTACTACTATGGGCATTCAATTGTTCAGAATGTGGTAGATCAGGTCATTTGAAAGAGAATTATTATGAAGATGTTATATGTACTTTTTATGGAAAGATTGGTCATCCTAAAGAAAAATGCTTTTAGATTTTTAGTTTTCCTAAAGGGAATAAATCTTGTTATGGTGCTACTCAGAAATTTGGTTCTCAGCCTAGTATTATTAATTAAGTTACTCATGTTACTATTTCTTCTATTAGATCTCATTCTAACTCATTGTATCCTAGTTCAGTTGGTAATAATATCAATGCTTCATAGTTGAGTTTGTCTTAAGGTCAAGTTCAAAAACTCATTCAGTTACTTAATGATCATAATATGAGTATTGCTTCTTGATCAAATAGTGTTCATTCCATTTCCTTTGTTCAGACTGTTCCAAATATGGCAGGTACATTTCCTTTTGATATCTCAGTTTATTCAGTAAAACACTCTTCTAATTTGTATAAAATTATTTCTCATTCTTGGATTTTAGATTCCAGTGCTACTGATCATATCATTTATTCAGCTAGCTATTTTTCATTATGTGTCAAACTTTGTAATAGTTTTGTTTAATTACCAAATAATACTAAAGTTAAAGTTACTAATTTAGGCACAGTTTAGTTATTTCCTTCTTTAAAAATAAATAATGTGTTACTTGTACCTTCATTCACTTTTAATCTTATTTTTGTTAGTAAATTACTACAAAAGATGAAATCTTTCCTCACTATTTTTCATGATCATTGTAAGCTTCAGGTCCTTTCCTCTTTGATAATGATTGGATTAGCTAAAATGCTAGATGGCTTATACTATCTTCAACGTGTAGTTGTTGCCTCTTCTTTTGTTCCTAATTCATCTCTTTCTTCTTTCAATTTTTGTTCTTTACCATTGTCTTATATAGTTTCTAAAGATGTTTCTCCTCCTTGTAATGTTTCTCTTATCAATTGTGTTGTTACTCTAGAAATTTGGTATCGTAGGTTAGGCTATCATTCAACTGATAGGCTTAAAATGCTCAAGTCTATTATTCCCAAAATTTGATTGTAAGATTTTCATTCTTGTATTATATGTCACCAATCTAAACAGAGAATAAATCCTTTTCCTATTTATAGTTCTACTATTACTGCACCTTTTAAACTTGTTCATATGGATGTATGGGGTCCCTATTCATAGGCTGACATACATGGAAATCATTATTTTTTCACTGTTATTGATGATTTCTCTAAAGCTACTTGGGTATTTTTTATGAAACATAAATCAAAAACCTCTTTTTTGGTTTAATTTTATTCCTTCATTTTGAATCAGTTCATCTTAGCATCCAACAAATTTGTACTGATCATGGTACTGAATTTTCTTTACCCACCTTTTATCATGAAAAAGGCATTAGTCATCGAAAGTCATGTCCTTATGCTCCACAACAAAATAGTGTGGTTGAAAGAAAACACCAGCATATTCTTAATGTAGCATGTGCTTTGCATTTTCAAGCTTCATTACCTCACTCTTTCTGGGGTGATGCAGTCTTAACTACCACCCACATTGTCAATCGTATTCTTTCCCCATTATTAAATAATCAAAGTCCATTTCAAAAATTATTTCATCGATCTCCTTCTTCTACTCATTTTCGAGTCTTTGGTTCTTTATGTTTTGCTTCTTTAATTTCTCTTTCTTATAAGAAATTTGATTCTCGCACTAGAAAATGTACTTTCCATGGTTATCCTTTAGAAATCAAAGGGTACAAACTTTATGATCTTGATACTCATTCTATTTTTCTTTTTAAAGATATTCAGTTTTGTAAACAAATATTTCCTTTTCACCTTGATACTTCTCATATTTCTTCATCTACTTCTCTATAACTTATTTTAGTTGCATTTCATTCTCATTTGTTTACTAATGATTTTGATTTTTTACATTCAATTTCTCCTTCTAATCCTCTTCCTACTTCTTCTTCTTCTACTCCTCCACCTCTTAGGTTGAGTACTAGAACATCCAAATTACCTAATTATATTGCTGATTATCATCATTCATTATACCATCAATTTTTAAATTCTTCTACTATATGTTCTACATCCTTTCCTATTCAACATTTTCTTTTATATAGCTCTCTTTCTTCAGCTCATAAACATTTTACTTTATCCATTTCTTTCACCTTTTAACCCTTAAATTATTCCCAAGCTATTCACTATGATCATTGGAAAGTGACAATGAAAGAAGAGCTTGATGCTCTTGTGGCAAATAAAAATTGGACAATGGTTCATTTACTTCCTAGCCATCATGTTATTGGGTTAAAATGGGTTTATAAAGTGAAATTTAATAATGATGGAACTATTGGGAGATATAAGACTTGTTTAGTTGCTAAGGTATGCACTAAAAAATACGGCTTTGACTATCAAGAAACCTTTAGCCTTGTAGTTAAACATATAATAATTAGATTAATTCTTGCTTTAACTGCTGTAAATGGTTGGGTTTTGGCTTAGCTTGATCTCAATAAAGACTTATTAAATGGTGACCTGATTGAAACTGTGTATATGGTTATTCCTGTTGGCTTTCAACTTCAAGGGGAGTGTTTGAATAATTTTTAATATTTAATCAGTCTATCATGACCCCAACTTTATGATCCAAAAAAAATTTAAATTGAATTATCAAAAGAATACTTGTCTATGGCTAGTTGTGCCAAATGATTAACTTTTACATTGTATTTTCTCTCAAATGATCTTGATTGGCCATGATTAAATACCTTCATCAGAAGCTAAATTTGTGGGCAACATGCCCTTAGTGTGGCCAAATGTGCTTCATTTTGGTATCTTGTTCTCTTGTACGTGTTGAAATTTAAGAGTTCATCAGAAGAACTCACTTTATACACCATCTTCATTGCACCCCTTGTATTTCGTAAAAAATTCAGTCTTGTATGCTTAACTTTCCTTTTCTTACTTGAGATTCCTTGGACTCCTCCTTCACATCTTTTCTAATCCATGTAGCTTGGATCGGCCTTAGGCACATTTGTTGAGATTTGCCATCCTCTACCAACTTAGATGTCTGGTCGCTTCCACCCTCTTCCAAGTACCATAGCCTATTATAAACTATGAGTTTGGACTTGTGATTTTTATAGCTTTATCTTTAATCTTTACAATCAGTCTTCATTCTAAAGTGGACACCAAACGGTCTATACTCGTATTCATTTTGTCCAAGTGCCTTCTTGACTCTCTTTAAGTTGCTTCAGTACTTTCAACAAATGACATAAGCATTTTAAACATCTAACCGATTGCATTTTTAAACATGGATTGATTCTTTTTTGAAATCTTATCTCTCAAGAACTCTATTTGCCACACTTTCGCTTTCTCGTCTTTACCAGCATACGATACCCCCTACTTGGCACACCAAAATATGTTTACTAGATAGAAGTTTAATAAAAATCTTTAAATTGTTTGATAGACATAGGTATTATAAGCTAGTCATAATAATAGCAAAAGCTTCAACAAGAAAATAAATAAATTTGTTATCAGCTCCAGGTGATAACGGGACTAGAAATATGTTCTAACCCTTTTAACTTATTAGAACTTAATCTAATAAGAGTTTTTCTCCATAAGGAAGCTTGATCACTGGGATCAAAGATGAATAAAAGTGATAAAACTGCAATAAGTGCAAAGAGAAAAATAATTGAATTATTAAAGGAGAATTGTGTAGAGATTTTATTATTACCATAACTTGGCTATATATATATATATCTTATCCTAATATTAAAACTAATATCAAATATTAAACTATTTAATTAAATAGCAATCTTTACTAAAATGCCCCAAAAACTCAACTCAACCACTAAAATACCCTGACTTTTCATTTATTACTAACGTGCCCTAAAATGATAAAATAATTTCACACGTACCCCCTTCTACGTTAACCCAAAACGCAAAAAAAAAACTTTGTTTGCTACTCTCTCTTATATACTTCTTCCTCTTCTCATTTTTTTCAACCTTTTAGAATCTTTCTTGCTTCCTTCATTTTTTCTTACTGAATCGATTCATTTTGTATCCTTGGCCATTATTTTTTCTTATGATCTTTTTATTTTATGCTTTAAAGGAAAAAAAAAATGGAGATTTGGAAGTGGGCATGTCAACGCCTGCAGTTTCCGATCTAATTATATCGAAGGTCAATCAACTTGTATGTGTTTTCGTTCCTCTTTTTTGTTTGCTTTTAAGCTACGTTTATGTGAAAATTTACATTTTTAGTTAGGCATTTTATTTTGTTATTTAGTAGATTTTATGTTTTAGTTGGTTTTATTTTTTTATTTTATATGTTTTAGGTTAGTTGGTACTCCTAATGAAAAATTTGGGTGAAAAGTCACATTTTGGGCAAGAAATTTGAGTTGCTACTGCAGAGGAACGGAGGTCGCAGCATTTAGTTTGTGCGAGGAAGGGAGATTCTCAGCTGCCATCGCAGCTAACGCTGCGACCATAACTGAGACATGCATAAATTATCGCCGCTAGTACTGTGATAGCAGCATGAGCTGCAATCATAATCGAAGATGATGTGCCAAAGCGAAAAAGGACTGCTGCCATCACAGCTTTGCTATGGGCGCAGCCCTCTAGTAAAGTGACTTTTTATAACGTGGCATCGACGTGTTTTGAAGAGCAAGGCCACCACTCTTCATGGGGCTTTAAATACATCATATTGGGGGAAATTTTGAGAGTAAAAGGAATGACTGAAAAAGCTCAAGAAAATTGGAAGAAACATAAAGAAGATTAAGGGTTGAAGATTGATGATCCAAAATAAACCTATTTTTTCTTCTCTTTCCTCTTCTTTATTCTTGTAACTTTCATAGGACATTTTTATGGTTGTGTTGAATATTTTTACAATATGTTAGGCTAAATATTTATTTGTTAGAAATTGATGATCCAAACATGATCTAGACTGCTAATTTAATAAATCATTAGTTATTGCATCTTGTGTTTGTTAATCTTAATGTTTGTTGTTATTTTTGACTTGTAAGCAAGGTTGATAACTTGTGATTAAGGACTTATAAATCCTTAATAAACTTAATGCTTACTTGCCTTTGAATGATTCAATTTTATGTGTTGATATCTAAGAAAAATGTTTGTAAGTGGTACTTAACATTGATTTGTAGTTGATTCTTGGGTCTATCATGTGAGATGGTAGCATGAAAAAAATAAATAAATAAAAATTTCTCTTTCTTAAATGGGGAGCTAACATTTAAATTTCATTCTTTAGATGCTTCATATTTCCTTCAATAACCTAAAATAGAGTAAGAGGATCCGAAGGACCCACTCGGCGGTATCCACGCCTAATAGTGTAGGAATGACAGAGGATTATTAAGAGTGGGAAGATTGGTTAGAGACAATGAAAAAAGAGAGTGAGATGGAGCATAAAATGCACTCGCTTATAAATTGTTTTTTGCTATCTCTTGCATGTTATGTTTAAGGGTTGCTATGAGTTGATATAATAGTTCTATTTGCTTCCATTTTTCTTAGGTGTCAACTTATAAATTTTTGAGAAACTAACAATAAAGTTTACTTTTCACTTGATAAATTTTATGTCTTTGACCTTGAGTTATCAATTTAGTTTTGAGATTTAAATTTTGTATTAAATAAAGATTGTGATGAATTGACAAGTTAAATTTTTATCAATGTGTTAAATTCGTTGTTGGTGATAGATGTTTTCATGCACTTTACTTGAGGACAAGCAAAAGCTTAAGTGTGGGGGTGTTTGTTTGTGTGAAAATTTGCAGTATTAGTTAGGCATTTTATTTTGTTATTACTAGCTTTATGTTTTAGTTGGTTTTATTTTGTTAGTTTTTGATTTTATGTGTTTTAGGTTGGTTGGTACTCCTGATGAAGAAATTTGGATGAAAAGTCACGTTTTGGGTGAGAAATTTGAGCTGTCATTGCAGAGGAGCGGAGGTAGCAGTGTTTGGTTCATGCGAGGAAGGGATATTCTTGGTTGCCATCACATCTAAGGTTGCCATTGCAGTTAAGGCTGTGACTGCAGCCGAGACATGCAAAAATTATCGCTGCTAGTACTACGGCCGCAATATGAGCTATGGTTGCAACCGAAGATGATGTGCCGAAGTGAAAAAGGGCTACTACCATCGTAGCTTTGTTATGGCCGCAGCCCCCTGACGAAGTGAATGTTTATGATATGGCATTGACGTGTTTTGAAAAACAATGCAACCACTCTTCATGGGGCTTTAAATACGTCATATTGGGGGCCATTTTGAGAGTAAAAATTGTCGAGTTGGAGTAGATTAAAAATTAACAATGAAAGTAATTATTAGGATGTGAAAAATGGGACAATAAAATAGTGAACCAATAAATATTTTTCTCTAAAATATTTAACTATTACAAAATAAAACAAGTTATTTTCACTCAACACTTTATTACAACACTCACGCTACCACACTCATATTTTTCTTTACTACACATACCTCACTTTGTATCACTCACGACACACACTCATAATACAATGGTTTATACACCAATGCATCATTTTTAACCTTGATACCACACATTTTACAAACTATGAATTACAATATTTATAATGTTCCTTTTACTAAAAATTTTGATGGTTATAATTCATTATAAATATAAACCATTGTTTTATATAGTAAATGTTATTTAAAGAAAAACAAAAAATATTTTAACTTTGTTATTAGTAATGACTTCAACACTCCCTCATATTACTAATATCTTTAATCCTTTTTCTTGGAGTCATGCTGGGCTCTCTATGAAAATTTTCATATTTTCACTATTGAGTTCTTTAGTGAAAATATCTTCCAGTTGTTATTTTGTCTTCACCTGGATTACCTTGATCTCCCCTGTTAAGTCTTTTTTTGTGAATAAAATGATATTGCACCTTCACATGCTTTATTCTATCATGAAACATTGGGTTATCAACTAAACAAATAGTTGATTGATTATCATAGTATATTGGTATCGGATAATCAACTGGCTGATTTAAATTCTCCAACAACTGTATTACCCATGTACTTTCCTGAGTTGCCATCATTGTTGCACGATACTCAGCCTCTGTTGTTAAGAGTGACATTGTTGGTTGTCTTTTGCTACACCAAGTAATAACTCAAGAACCCAAACTAAATACATAACCAGTGGTTGATCTCCGTATATCAAAATCATCAGCATAATCAGCATGGCAATATCCTTCCAATTTGTAAGTTATTTTACTTTTATAAAATAACTTGAGATCAAATGTTCCTTTAATGTACCTCAAAATTCTCCGAACTTCTTTCAAGTGAGGCTTTTTCAGAGTTTGCATGAACCGACTGACTATTCTAACTAAAAATGCAATATCTGGCCCTATCAATGTTAGATAGATCAGACTGCCAGCAATTTGTCAATACATCACTAAATCTTCTGAATCTTTGCCTTTTATAATGCTCAGTTTGGAGTTCATCTTTATTAAAAGAGTAAGAGGTTTACAGTGAAGCATTCCATACTTATGGAGAAGATTTTTAGTATATTTCTCTTAACACAAGAATAATCCTTCCTTTGTGCACTCCATTTCCAATCCAAGAAAGTGATTCAGCTCCCTAGGTTCTTTCATCTGAAACCGGACTGATAGATTTTTCTTGGTCTGGTGGATCTTATTAACATTATCTCTAGTGATGATCAAATTATCAACATAAAAAATAATTATTACTAGCTTCCTTTCTTGAGCTTTGACAAATAAACTCGAATCTGCTGGTACAACTCTATAGCCGCTATGGATGAGAAACTCAGCAGTCTTGCCATACCAAGCTCTAGGGACTTGCTTCAACCCATATATAGTGCCTTCTTTAATTTACAAACATACTCAAGATTAATCTTGTTTTCAAATCCTTCAGGTTGCTCTATGTACACTTCTTAATCCAACTCTCCATTTAGAAAGACATTTTTGACATCCATCTGCCACAAGTTCTAATATTTACTTGTAGTGAGTGTTAACAACACGTGAACAGTTGCAATATTGGTCACTGGACTAAACGTTTCATCATAGTCTAATCCATACTGCTGTGAGAATCCTCATGCTACCAAATGAGCCATGTATCTCTTAGTTGAACCATCTGGATGAGTCTTGGTCTTGTATACCCATTTGCATGAAATGGGCTTCACATCTCTGGGTTTTGACACCAAGTTCCAAGTTTGATTTTCAATAAGGGCTTTGATCTCCTCTTCCATGGCTTTTATCCATTCAGCTTTCTATGAAGCCTCCTCAAAGGATGTTGGTTCTTTTTCTTCTTCTACCACTGCAACATTGGCATATTTAGAATTTTTCTTTTTCACCCTAGTTGATCTTCTCAACTGTATTGGTGATGTTGCATGTCCTGCAGGTTGTTCTTTTGGCATCTCCACTACTAGTTGATCTTCATCATTTATTCTTTAATACACACCAGTCTGCCACGACCTTTTTTGAAGTTAAGACTGCGTGACAGGCTTTGAACTTTGCTGAATTTCTGTTGACTACTCCTCAAACTTTTCATGCAATTGTTCTACTTCATTGGAGTAAAGAAGTACAATATATTCTGGTGTCCACCATGATGATGTCTCATCAAATATAATATTTTGTGACACATAACATTTTTTGGTTGTAGGATCACAACATCTCTATCATTTTCTGTTCTCATCAAAACATATAAAAATACATATGATTGCCTTCTTATCGAACTTGTTACATGGATGATTAGGTACAAAAACATAACACACACAACTAAATACTTTAAAGTGACTCACAATAGGTTTTATATTCCATAACTTCTCAAATGGAGACATAAATTCCATCTTTGGCTAAGGAAGTCTGTTAATTATATAAGTTATTGTTCTCATGCATTCAGCCCAAAATCTCCTAGGGATGTTAGCATGCAACATATTCCTGCATATTTCTGCTAGATGTTTGTTCTTTCTCTCTACAACATAATTTTGTTGTGGTGTGTTTGAACAAGTCAGTTGCCACTTAATCTTGCACTGAACAAGATAATTTGAGAACTCATCAGAGATGCATTCTCCCCCATTATCAGTACGAAGGCATTGAATTTTATTCCCAACTTCTCTTTTAATCATCAACTTGAATTCTTTAAATTTTGCTAGAGTTTCAAACTTTTCTTTCATGAAATAGACCAAGACATACCTCGAATAATCATCAATAAATGTCACCATGTAGTGCATACCATTGACTGGTGACTGCTTCATTTTACCAAAAACATCAGAGTGGATTAACTCTAGTGGCCGTTTGGCTCTGAATGGTGACTGCTCGTATGAAAGTTGGTGTGCTTTTCTATACTGACATCTAGCATAAACCACATCAGTACAAACATTAAAATTAGGTAGCCCTCTTAATGAGGACTTACTCATCATCATCTTTAGCTTATGATAATTGACATGTCCCAGTTGTGCATGCCACAAGTCAGTTGTATCACTGCCTTTTGTCTTTCCTATATAAGCATCTTCTACTAACAAGACGTACATGGAATCTACCTTTTATCCCTCCATTATTGGTGTCTCAACTATTTTGATTTGTTAATAAACCTTAACATCTTTTGGGCCAAACACAAAAAAGTTACCAAAATATGTTAACTCTAAAACTGATAGAAGATTCTTTTTCATACCTAATACTTTGTACACAACCTCCAACTGCCCTTTTTGTCAACTCAAACAGGAAGTGATCTCTGTGTCACTAATGTGAGTAATTGGTATTTATGAGTTATTTGCAGTTACCACAACTTGCTTGCCTTTGTACTTTAAAGCATTATGGAGCTTACTTCTATCTCTTGTCATATGACTGAAACAACCGAAATCAAAGATCTAACACTTCTCATAATTGATTCTATGAGAACTTGAAGCACTAGATGCCTTCTCCTCTTATTCTTCTATTGTGGTAGCTATAAAGCTAGGAACTTCCATAATCTAAACTAGAACACTCTTCCACATGCATTGCTTCCATAAATAATGCTTCAGCATCCCACTCTGGTTCATCCTTATGGCGATTACTATTACTTTGAACAATCCTTTTTTTAGACCAACAATCTTTGGCGTAGTATCCTTTCTTGCCACAGTTAAAACACTCACTATTCTGACAACTAGAATTCTTAAACTGCTGAACATTGTGTTGCTACTTCTATTGAGCCCCCTCTAATTGGACATTGCATCGTGTCTTCCCTCCATTCCTACCACGAGGTTGATTCTTCTTCTTGTTGATGAAGATTGCCACCTCTTCAGTATTCAAAGAGACTTCAGCCATTTATTTTGCTAGAGTTTTTTAACTTGCCAACAAATTCTCCAACTCTTCAATAGAGGGTTGTGTGGGCCAACCTTAAATTGCAATCATGAAACTGTGGTACTGAGATCGTAGTCCATGAATGATGATTCTCCTTATCCTATTGCTAACTATTCTGGATGCCTAATCTAACTCAGTAATTTCTTAGCAGAAGGACTTCACCTTGGTAAAATACTGACTAATTGTCATATCCCTTTGTGAGATAGACATTAGTTCATTTTCCAATAGCTGAAGTCTAACATCATTCTTCTTTGAGAATCATAGAGAAAGAGAATCCCAAGCTTCCTTTGGTGTGGTAGCATCTTTGATATGCTCCATCATATCCTCTTCAATAGTTATTTTGATGGCGATTCACAGCTTTAATTCTCCATTTTCTGAGATTGCTAACATTATCATCTGGTGGTGGTGATGTAGTCTCAGTCCCAGCAATAACCTCCCAGAGGTCTTGACCTTGCAAGTATGACTCCATGCAAGTCCTCCACATACTATAATTATTATTATTTAATTTTTTAATAATGCTGACATTACCCGATTCTGCCATAGTGACTTGGATTTAGCAGCCTCGCGTTTCACTAAGCAAGCGTGGTTCCAAACCAATGAGCTTCACAATTCCAAACTGTGCACGTGCAAAATCCTCCCTATGCAACTACTTTTATATGTAAAATGTCGGTAGTCAGACTCTCGACCAACCAAGCTCTGATACCACTTGTCGAGTTGGAGTAGATTAAAAATTAACAATAAAATTAATTATTAGCACGTGAAAAATGGGACAGTAAAATAGTGAACCAATAAATATTTTTCTCTAAAATACTTAATTATTACAAAAATAAAATAAGTTATTTTCACTCAACACTTTATTACAACACTCACACTACCACACTCATATTTTTCTTTACTACACACAACTCACTTTGTATCACTCACACACCCACAATACAATGGTTTATATACCAATGCATTATGTTCAACCTTGATACCACACATTTTACAAACTATGAATTACAATATTTATAATGTTCCTTTTACTAAAAATTTCAATGGCTATAATTCATTATAAATATAAACCATTGTTTTATATAATAAACGTTATTTAAAGAAAAAATATAAAATATTTTTAGTTTGTTATTAGAAATGACTTCAACCAAAAAATTGATTGAAAAAGCTTAAGAAAATTGGAAGAAACACAAGGACGATTAAGAGTTGACTATTGATGATAAGAATTTTTTTTTCTCTTTTCTCTTCTTTATTCTTGTAACTTTCATGGGATATTTTTATGGTTGTGTTGAATTTTTTTATAATATGTTAGGCTAAATATTTATTTGTTAGGAATTGATTATCCAAACATGATCTAGGCTTCCAATTTAATAAACTCGTTAGTTGTTACATATTGTGTTTATTAATCTTAATGCGTGTTGTTATTTGGCTATCAATAACATGATTTCAATTGGGAATATGCATTAAGAGATAGTAATTCTAATAGAACTATAAACACAAGTTAACTTAACTCAAAATTAGAGATAAATTGAGTTGATTAAATTCCCATTGGGTTGTGCTTCATAATTCATGATTTTGATCTCTGGGTGTTTGGATTGCAATGAGAATTGGGTCTTTATTGCCTTGATTAATAATTACGAATTTAAATTAATTGATACTTGAGAATAATTGATTAATGCTTTAGAAAAACTCGGGATATGCCTAGCTAATTGAGTAGTAAATTCGGGTAGTTTAGTGATTGTAAGGTGATTTAATTCCTAGCAAGTTTTGATTATTGATTGTTTATTCTTTAGATTTAAAAATTGTTTTTATTTTATAGGTTCATTTATTTGCTGTTTAAATTTCATTCTAAAAATTTCTTATTCGAAAGCTTTAGATAATAAAAAAAATTAGGTTAATAGGTGATCAGAATGAGTCTCCGTAGGAACGATATTTTTTATACTACTTGGTGATACCTAGCGCTTGTAGTTTTTCAATCAACAAGCTAAAATTCTTCGGGTTTACAGGGAGATCTCAGTAGCTTTTCTATTTTTGATTTGATTTATTGGTGATAAAACTGAGTCTTTCAAGCTGAACGACATTGTTGTTTGAAGTTCTTTATCGCCACCTCTTAATGAGATTTATGGCTAACGACATCGTTGTTTGAAGTTTTATCTTATTTGGTTCAAATTGAGTATTAAGAATCCAAGACTACTAATTAAATTGCTTATTTTTATTATCAGGGCATGATTCTTCTGATTATCTATTGCTATAGTGGCTCAGGTCTATATATAAATCATAACACTTAGGGGGGTGTTTGGTTTGTACTCTGGAATCGGAATCGGAATGAGAGGGAATGGGAAAGGGAATGGAAATTTGAAGAAGGTGTTTGGTTTCACTGGAGAATGGTAATGGGAATAAAAATCAAATATCAGTTAACAACTAAAATTTTTTTAATGAAAAATTATTCTCTAATTATTTTTTAATATATAAAAAATTAACATTATAATTATTTTTGTATATTAAAATTAAAATTAAAATGATGTAATATAAAATATTTTTATAAAAATATTATTATTATTATTTAAAAAAAATTATAAAAATTATTTACTTTTGATAAATATTTTTATTCAAATATTTAATGCATATTTTTATTAATTTATATATTTTATTTATAAATTTTAAAAATAAATGTTAGTATTTAAATATTGACCAATTTATAATTGATTTGACTCGTTTCTTAGGGAATCAAAAGTCATTCCTTAGAAAAAAGAGGGGAATGGTGATTCCCATTGATGGGGGAATCACATTCCCTTTTCATTGTTAATTTTAGCTAAACAAACACTAGAAATTATAATCGTCCATTCCGATTCCAATTCTCACCTTTAATTTTTACCAAACAAACGCACCCTTAATGGAATAAGATTACCTCTGTTCTCTAGCTTCAATTTGGCACTTTATTTATACCTTTTGGAGTGAACTTATGAAACGTTATATGGCAAGTGCTTGTTATATCAGTGAAAGAGAAGCTCTTACTAAATAATTTTTCTTTATTTACCTTATGTGTGTCTGTATCTTTCTTGGATTTTAGGGCTTTTGCTTGTGTGGCTGGTGTTTTCTATTTGAAGGAGCTAGGATGCCATCAAAAAGTATATGAACAAGAACTACAAATGGAAGAGTTCAGCTGTTGCTAAAAGCTTCTTGCAATTATTTTTGTAATCTTTTATCAAATATTAATAGATTTAGAGGAAAATATTCTTAAGCTTCTTGTAATTGCAGCATGACTGCAACTTTGTTCCCATCTTCTTCAAAGATTGAAAAAAATAATATAATAATATCATGGAAGGCTTATGGTGGCATCTTTTTCTAATATCTTAATCTTGTGAGGCAATAGCTATAATCATAATGTCACAAGTCCCATCATCTTGCCTTTGCTAAGTGTGAACTAAGCAAACAAAATTGGAATTTTGTTGCAACAGGTTAATTAGCCATAAAAAAAAATTGATAATAACAAACCATCTTCCATAACCTCATCTTGTAATCCAATGCATGCATCTAATTTCATGAAAATGAAATAGTTGACATCCTTGTACTCCCTAGCATTAAAAAAAAAAAAACATTACAAATCCTTGCATATGCATATTATACATAATGTATTCTAAATTGACAAAAATATATAAACAAAACTTTGAGGTATTCAATACAATAGAAAATAGAGTAATAATTTCATCTTTAAAATTTGTAAAGTGATTGGAATATAAATTTTAAAAGTATGAAACCTGAAATATTTTTTATTTATTTTTTTTACTTTTAGTTTAATTTTCTTATATAAACACTCTCATTGCATTTTTCCTTTTTTTTTTATTGAATAAATTATCATCATTATCATTAATTGTTTTATAATAAGTAATCTCATGTCTGCATAAATATAACAAACATACAAAAAGAAATTCTGTGATACAACTATATTGCCATTAATAAAACAAAAAAGTATCAAAAACTAAAAAAAAAACCAAAACGATACCAAATTAAAACAAAAAGGATAAAAAAAATAAAAATGATACCAAATTATAAATGTAACATAAAACTGTTGCATCCTCTTACAAATCAACAACACCAAAAAAATTAAAAACATATTCATTTTTTAAAAAATTTTCTATTACAATAATTACAACTTGCTTAACTCCAAGAACTATATTTTTTGTATACTTTTAGTTTATTTTTTGTTTCTTATACAATAACAAAAGGAGACTTTAAGATATAGACAGGTCTATGCTCCATTTTCTATGGAGGAGAACTAACAAAATTCTTTAGCATCCTACAAATACAAAATTAAATCAAAAATCAAAAAGCTTCAGAAAAATAAATTGCAAAAAACTAATAAAACACGTTTTGTCCATCACGACCACCAAAATGAGTATGAATAGAAACAAAATCAACATTTTTAACACCCTATTCAATAAAAAATTGAAAATAAAAAAAGTATTTCATAGAGCAATGCATGCTAGCCTCTTTTAACAAAACCCAATAAAAAATTAATTTAATGATACTATTAGATTTTTAACTATTTTATTTATAAGATTATATAATTTTGTATTTATTTTGATTTATTGGAATTAAAAAAATTAACATTTATAAAATAATGGTAAATTTATTAAAAAATAAAGAGAAAAAAAAAGAGGGAACAAAGAAATAAAAATAAAAAAAGAGATTGTCAGCATAAAATGTCAAAAATTTTATGAAATAAAATCTCGAAAATATATATTGGCTAATACTCCACTAATATAAAAAGATGAAAAAATAAAGAAAATAATGAGAAAATAAAAATTTTGAAAACAGATGAAAAGGAAAAAAGATAAATAAAAAATAAT
>CATIWM010714094.1:0-11339 GCA_949671775.1 Mallotus repandus
TGCTTACAAACTCCATTCTCTAGCCATCTTTCAGGCACAAATTCACAGCAATTCTTGCCCCAGATGCTCTCCATTCTTCCCATCGCATAAGTATGGTATGTTATAAACCAATTCTTCCCAATAAATGTACCATCTGGTAACAACTCATCATTCTTACAAACTCTTCTATCCACAGGCACAGGTGGGTACAACCTTAATGTCTCTGAAATTGCCGCCTGCAAATACTGCATGTCTCGAAGTTCTTCGAAGCTATAAGTTTCGCCCATTTTTTTACCGTTTCTTGATCTGATGTCTTCAAGTTCTTGCAATATGTTTCTTTCTACATGTGGGTTTAAAGATAATTGCCAAAAGAACCAGGACAGAGCTGAAGATGCGGTGTCTCTGCCTGCAAGAATGACGCTTATAACAATATCTCTGAGAAATTGTGGTGAGTTATCGCCTTCTCCGATGAAACGAGAGAGTAAATCTTCACCGTTCTTGTCTCTTTGTTGCGTCATTCTTGACCGTATGATCTCATCTGCGAATTCATGAGCAATCTTGATTGATCTCATCAGTGCTTTCTCTGATCCTAAGAGGAAGAACTTGTTGAATTTCCATATGAAAGGAAGAGCATACAAGAATCTTCCTAAACTAAGAGTGGTAGCATCTTCAAAGGCCCTCATAAACTCACTGCAAGCAGTTCCATCACTGGCGAGACAGCCTGGATCAACGTTAAATGCAAGTTTACATATATTATCAAATGTAAACCTCTCTAACATCTCTTGCAAATCCAACACTTGGCCCGTTCTTGAAGCTCTTGCAAGAATCGGGACTAGTCGTGTCGAAATCTCTATCTTAACATTATCCATAACGAAATTTCTGAGTGATTTGGTGCTAAACTCGTAGCTTGCAGTCTTCCTTTGCGCTCTCCACAATTCTCCGTCAGAATTAAAAATTCCCCGGCCAAATAAATCATCAAAAATAGATATGAACCGTTCTCCTTTCGGGTAGTTCTCAAAGTTAGTCTTAAGGATATGTTCAACATTTAAAGGGTTTGCTGTGATGATTCCACGGACTTTTACGGGACGGCGAATGACAGCGGTGTTGGTAGGACAATGGCGGAGCACTTCAGTTGTCCAATCAAGAAACCGGTGGCGGTTCTTCAAGAACTCGGGTAAAGCTCCTAGTATAGGGTAGATTTTGAAGCCATAATTTTTGGTATGTTTGTTTTGCAATGAAGAGCAAAGAAAGCAGAAGTAAAGACATAAAGAGATGATGAAAAGTAAGGGAAGAGATTGAAGAGATAAGAGTTCCATGGATAGAGATATCTGAGTGAAAGGTTTGAAGAAAAATGCATTCAGTAAAGAGATAAAGAGGCAATAGTGGTTGTATAATGGGGGGAATTTTATAATGGCCATGAAGAATTCAACCATTGGCTGGAAAACTAGAGGACAGTTTAAAAAGATTTTGTTGGAATAAGTCTATGTCCATAGACGGCCGACATAATGGACTAAATTGACAAATTTGAATTAAATAACAGAATGTTTTTTTTTTTATGGCTAAATTGAGCTTTGCCAAATGCCAATAATTCTAAGGTTCATCCTTTTTTTAATCCAGATTAGCCCATTAGATTAATATTTTGTCTTAATTTACCTTGTTAACTTTTACGATATAGCTAATGAGTAATCGTACCAAATCCTACTAAAAAAAGAAAGTCAGAATAGCAGAAGGAATAGTAGGAGCATGCTTTTTTTTTTTTTCAGTAAAGTCAAGCTTTGGCTCCCTAATAAACACTAAAGAAATGGATCTCCAAAAAGGGGTAAGATCGATGCAAGGGCCACATACGTACATCAACCGCATGTGTATAGTGCGGTTAGTAGGTGAGCGCAGCATTATTGTTCCTAGTCTCTGTTAGCAGCGAGCCTACTGAGTTCCCGAGGGAAACATTTGTTGCGAAGTTCTTATCTAGTTAATACATTATTGAATTATGAACATTGTAGGGCTGATTGGCCTAAAAAAATGAGAAAATTAAATAAATGTACTAGTTTTGGACTTTTATTTTTATCAAAATGCTTATTTTTTTCATTAATTACATAAGTGTCTTTTTTATTTTTAAGAGTGCTCTAAAGTCAAAAATTAATGGTATTATCAATATAATTAATAAGGGTGTTATAGATATTTGTTTAATCAACTTCTAACTTAAAATGAAAAGTGGACAAAATTTTGGAACATCCCTAAAAGAAAATTTTGCCAAATATTATGGGACAGAGAGAGTATATATATTAGGCTAACATTATTTTATATATATATATACACAATTTTATTTTTATTTATTTTTTTATTTTAATTAATTGAATACAATTATATTTGCAATTTATTACTCAAAGCTAACTATTTCTTTGATAATTTTTCTAACAATATATACTTACTCAAATTATCATATTCAAATACTGTTTTGAGTTTCAGATACTTATAATTTTTGGATAATATACTGTTTTGATTGTATCATATACGAATAATATTAAGAAAATATATTGTTTTTAAGTATCATTCTTTATTACTTCTTAAGCTTGTTGTGTAACAAAAATTTTAATTAATAATTTTTGTTAATTTTTTAACATAATTGAAAAATATAGACTCAACTTTTAATTATTTAACACAAAAATAATCTTTTTTTTTCTATTAATGTAGACATCTTTAACTTGTAAATCAAAGAAGCCTTCTTTGATGGGACATGTAAGTAAAAAATACTCCATTTTTCTATTAAGGAAAATGTTACATGTCCTGAGTAGCGATATGTACAGTTCTGTCGCTACTCGCGTCATGTACCATTTTGCCCCTATTTGTGTTTTTTTTTATAACTTACCTAAAAAATAATTTTTAATCAATTATTTTACAAATTAGACGTGCTTAAATTACAGCACGACGGGTTCACTCAATTAATTTTAAGTTTTAGATTCCATCATTTTAATTATTTTTAAAATTAAATAAAATTTTCAAAAAACAAAACTTTCGAAAGAACTAAATTTTGATTAAAAAATTATTTACAATCTATACGTGTTTAAAACATGGCATGACGGGTTCACCTAGTTCATTTTAGGTTCTAGTCATTTTAATCAATTGTTAAAAAAAATTGAGTTTCAAATACTGTTTTGACTTTCAGATACAAATAATATTCAGAAAATATACTTTTAATTGGAGGAAAATCTTTGAATAATATTCAGATAAGATATTGTTTTAAGTTTTAAATACTGTTTTGAGTTTCAGATACAATAATATTAAGAAAATATACTTTTTGGTTGGAGGAAAATATTTGAATAATATTCAGATAATACACTAGTTTTAGTATCGAATACGATTTTGAATTTTCACATACATATAAGATTCAGATAGTATACTGTATTTATAAGTTTGAGTTACTATTTTTTAATTTTTAAATACTGTTTTGAGTTTCAGATACTTATAATATTCAGAAGCATAGTATATGTAAATAATAAACAGCTAAAATTGCAATTTATTAAGCAATAAGAAGCACATCATTTAAAAACACACACACAAGAATCCAATTTTTTTAAACAGAACAAAAGAAACTTATGTAGCGGTCGAACAATTTATTATAAGTTAATGGAAGGGAAGCACCATCATCATTTCCGCTACATGCACCATTTCTTGAAAACCATGCATGATATCTTCTTGGTAGAAGTTTATGTTCCAGAAGTTCACTCCAAAATAGACCGAAAGTCCTTTGACAAGGCCCAGATGATTAAAAACGCAAAATTAGAAAGTACACTTCTCTGAGATGTAGCACATCAAAATCAGGCCTATTTTTTTTGCACAAAGCCCTTCTCCATCACGTCGTACAGGTGCCTTACTAATAGAAGAAGCACACATGCGCAAATCCATTTCTGGTACAATTTGAACAGACAAGAAGCACTTGTTCAGAGACATTCCACAGAGGATATGCATACAAAGAAAACTACTGCTAAAAAATTGCAGATTCTCAACGGAAAACACGTTTTGTGAACAACAAATTATTTCAATATTGGCTCATCTATCAGAGCACTGATAGTATCAATCCAATAGAATGAAAATTTTTAATTGACAAGTTAGCAAGCACCGCAAGAAAAAAAAATCGCAAAAAACATGAACTACAATAGCAGTGCCTGTACAACCTCTCCCACTACACAGACACATGATCTAAAGCAGTAAGCATAAGTGAACCTCAACCACCATACCACAAAAAATGAGAATAAATGCGGTCCTTCCCATTTAAAGAACAATGAGAGCTTAACTTGCATCGGGCACATTCTACTAAACACATAACAGAGTAGACAGATGATGGCCTACATAGTGTTATTTGAAGAATTTGATAACAAAATCTGTTTCAATCTACATTTAACAATCAATTAATACACATCTGCAAAATATTCATTAATTTAATATCCACATTAAAAGAACAGGGCATTAGCACAAAATGAACTAGGCATATTAAAATGAGATGGCGGAATTTACTATATGAGTCATTAGGTCCTTGAATCTACAAGCGTAAACTCCTAAACCAATTCTTTGAAAAAACAAACAGCTCATAAGAACATATGATATGAAAAGCCCTCTCAAAAAACAACGATTCATTTCCTTTTATATAAATAAAATCCAGAACAAAACTGATAAAGGCTAGCAATTTCCATGCACGTAAAACAAAATTCAAAAATTGAAATAAGCATTTGAATAAGATGATTAGATTAAGTAAAAGATGCAACAGATACACACACCTAAATAAGACAGAAAACAAAAACAACGAATATCTCAAAAAAAAAAAAAAGGCATTACCCAAATCAGAGAAGATGAAGGAGAACACACTCATACCAGGTAAGAGAATATGAGACTTAAAGATGGATTGAGAAACTGGTGCCAATCGCCATGGTTGATGGTGTCATTAACGGAAGGCAAAAAAAAACCTGAGATTCTAAAATGAGAAGAAGAAACAAAACGTTGTAAAATTAGAGAAGTACCTGCTGTCCCTTTAACCCCTAAAATAAAATAATAAATTATATTAATCCAAAGATTATTATGAAAATAATAAAGATATCGATTCAAAAAAAAAAATTAAAGGATATCAATTTGGAACGATGATGAATATTATCCGTTATTTCCGACCCGCAAAGAGAGGTGGTGGAGGTTAAGACGATGATAAATAAAAGAAATCAAGGAAGAAGAAGGAAGAAAGGAAACCAGGAAAGGGATTTGTTATTTTTATATTATTTTTTTGATATTAGCAAGAAAAAAAAAAGGAAGAAGAAGACACAATGAAAAAATCAACGGAAAAGAAAGGATACGTGTGTAATTTTTTTTTAAAATTAGGACATGCGTGTAATATTTTAGAAAAATGAGTATTTTGATGAAAATAAGATCAATTTTTAGGATATTTTTGAAAAGATTCCAAAAAAGGTTGATTTGAATCCAGCAACGGTTGCTTTCAATTCGCATACTCTATTTTCATTGGAATAAGGTTTGATTTGGTTTTCAAACTTTTAGCGAAAGTTAATTTAGGCCCAAAATGACCTTTTTTGATATTTCAGCCCAAAATTTAGGCTTAATGTGTCATTTAAACCCATTTTATGGAGCATGTATACACATTGTGACTAAGGAGCGTGAAATCAACAAAAAATTAAATTACCAGCTGAATTAAAATAGAAAAGAATCACAAGCTTAATTAGCAAAATACCATACTAACATTAGTACCAAAATTAGAAATCACATTTAAAGTGTTCAATTAATAAATGGATCCCTGCCCAACGAGCTCCTTTACTCCGTCGCCAATACTACAATTCCATGGATACTGAATTTTCCAACCTCATTTCTCAACCATCAGCGCCCTTCATCCTCCGATCACTACAAAATCCTCAATTCCAACATTATTGCTTTGATTCTCATCCAGGTTATCTGTGATCTAAAATGCATTTTCAAAAACAGAAACCTAATTATATCCAACAAAAACAGTTCTTGATTTGCCTTACAATTAAAAATCAATCAATGGCAAAATGAGAGCACAAAAGATATCCCTGAAAATATTTTTCTTATTCTCTCTCCCTCTTTCAATCCCTTCTGCTTGCCAATGGAACCACTTCGGCAAGAGGGGTTGATAATGGAGTTGGCAATGGTGAAGTTATGTAGATAGGACAAGTTGGGTGCAGTCACAACCATGGATCAACACATTTAAGATGAAAAAGTAGCCACAATCAGGCAACAACCTGAGCATGTCAGTGGTTTTATAATCTGCCAAGCAAATAGAGCAGCAAGTAGAAGTTGTGTCTGGCTGGTGAAGTTTAGCCTCAGAATACAACAACTTCGGATAAATTTTCAGAGTTGCTTCATCAATCCCAACTTCAACAACAATACTCTATAGATGATCATCAAGCAATTAATTATAAGAAAAATTTTCATGCTTAGACAATTGGAGCAAATAACGAACAAAGAAGACTATATATATTTTCACTTCAAAAGGCAAAGAGAAAAGAGAAAAATTTCATCCCTGAAGCCTAAACCATTAATTGATGGCAATCTATATTTCAGTCACTTTCCAAGTCTATTTCTTCACTTCTTGATCTCACATGCACCTTACCACCTCTCATTGCAATTGCTAACTCTTGTATAGAACAAGCGTTGCTTCGCTCCATTTTACCGGCAAGTATCTTACTATGGTCCATTAATCCTAATCCTATTAGCCTGCTCCTCAACATTTCCATAGTAGAAGAGTATGGTGGTATTCCTTCATCAATTATCATTTCAAAGTATTTACATGCCTCCTCTAATTTACCCTTTTTCTTGCATAAACCATGAACTATAACAGAATATGTCAATACTGAAGGATACAATACTCTGTAGATGATCATCAAGTGGCCAAGGATGAAAAGAAAAAAGATAATTCCAAGAAAAAGGAACAGAAAGAAAATCCACCACCTTATAAACTAAAGCAGCCAAAGCCAAAGATGCCTCGTGGCAATGAGGATGGTCAAACTAGCAGTAGCAGCGACAACGAAGACGAAAACAACAGTAAAGAAAAAAATAGCAGCAACACTCTTCAATTCATCACCTGCTCCTCTTCTTCGTCTTCGCCTTTCTCCACACAAACATACCATAAAGGAAAAGAAATTAAAAGACAAAAACAGCAGCAAAGACAAAAATAGCAGCAGCACTCTTCAATTCATCACCTACTCCTCTTCTTCATCTTCGCCTTTCTCCACATAAACATACCATAAAAGAAAAAAAAATTAAAATCAACAATTCGTTAGGATTTGAGGATTAGTGAGACATGGAGAAGAAGAGCAGTGACAATGGCGATGGCGGAAGTGGTGGAAGAGTCATCTTTTTTTTAGAGAATGAGAGAAATAAAAATTAGTGATAGAAATTAGGGATTAGGAAGAGAGAAATAAAAATTAGGGATTAGGAAGAGAAAATGGGATATTAAAATTTTTTTTAGCTTTATATTAATTATTATTATTGTTTTTAGGGTTAATCATCGCGTGTAAAACAAGCTTAATGAAAAGATAAAATGTGGATTTAAATGATCCATTCTTAGTAAGTATTGGGTTGAAATGTTAAAAAATGTCATTTTGGACTTAAGTGAACTTTTCATAAAAAGTTTGAGGGCCAAATCAAACCTATTTCATTTTCATTTAAATGATATCTCAAATTAGGAATAAGGTTCAATTTGGCCCTCAAATTTTTTGAGAAAGTTCAATTAGGCCCAAAATCACCTTTTGGGCTCATTTTAGCACAATACTTGCAATTAATGTTTTATTTAAGCCCATTTCCTGACATGTTTTATAACATGAATACCACGTGCTAATTAATGGAGTGTGAAGATATAAAAAAAAATTGAATTACTAGCTGAATTAAACAAAAAACTATAATCACGAGCTTAATTAAAACTAAGTAACTGATTAACTGTGGACGGGAAATCTTAGACATGTGTCTCTCATGTATTGGGTCGGATAATAGAGGGGGTTGGTAGTATACATAAACAGAGATAAGGTGTTCTTGGATCAAAGGCTTAATATTATTCCCTAGTAATGAGAGAAGGTATTCGAGAGAGTGAAAATTTGAAGTAATGGAATAAGGTTCTACGGATTATTAGCAGGTTAGTGAATGGAATTGTTAATTTGTTTTGAATAAATCATGTTTTGCTTTTGGTTTTATGGAAAAGGTTGCTCTATATCGATGGCATTAGTCTATTGTAAACAATTTGTTAAGATTACACAATATGATATTTTTTAGTAAAAATCATATTTTGCTTTTGGTTTTATGGAAAAGATTGCTTTATATCGATGGCATTAGTCTACTGTAAACAATCTGTTAAGATTACATAATATGATATTTTTTAATAAAATCATAAGAGTGGGTAAAAATACAGATGCTAGCATTTAGAAATCATGTGTTTATGGTGAAAATAGATAGGTGTTTATGGTGGTATAATTTTAATTAGCATGTTATTTGTATTTATGTTCAGATGGGAGACAGTGTAATCTCTATTAATTTAAGGTTTCATCACGAAGGGAAGTTTTTAAAGGACCTTCACCTGCGAAACACAGATGAGGAGTTGGCTGAGTTGTGGCTTCCTGACAGGGATAAACTCCATTATATAAAGATTTAGAGGTATGTAAGGTCATTAGGGTATAACCAGAAACCTCAGATTTATTAGTTGAAACCTGGACATAAACTAGATGATGGTTTGTATTTAATGAGTAATGATAGGATGATATTTGAGATATATAAATATTGTCAAAATATTGAATTAGTGGACTTTTACTTAAACCATAGTGTTGATGACCTTAAAGAAGTGCTTTTGTTAGAGGGATTTACTATCAATCTTGATGATTTGTTTGAGAAAAATCTAAAGGCATGTGCAGGTGTGGATCTTGAGGAGATGAATGAAGCCTTTGATGTTCAGGCTAATGTAATAGAACCTGAAATTGAACATCCACCTGAACCTTTTGAACTAGACATTGCAACAAGGAATGCAGCTGAAATTCCATCAGATGCATGTGGTGTTAATGTGGCAGAAGAAAATGATGAGATGTCATATGGAGGTGGTGTCAATGTTGAAGAAGACATAGATGTGATGTCAGATGGAGGTGATGAGGAGCTCCAATAGGCTAGGGAGAAAATTAAGAAATGTTACAACAACACTGAACCTGTTTTGCCTCAAGATGAAGAGCAATTACAGGAACAAGACATTGTAAATTATGATGTACAAAATATTGAATCAGAAGATGCATAAGAGGCAGAAGAGGTTGGAAATGACAATGGTGGTCAACCTGCTGCTAAAAGTGGTCCTCAGACATGTGAAAACCA
The DNA here is from genome assembly GCA_949671775.1 of Mallotus repandus. NCBI lineage: Eukaryota > Viridiplantae > Streptophyta > Magnoliopsida > Malpighiales > Euphorbiaceae > Mallotus > Mallotus repandus. The sequence continues at coordinate 9,334 of CATIWM010714094.1, forward strand.
TAGTACTCAAACAACAGATGAAAATAGTATAGAAAATGAGGAATTGCATACGGATACTGAATATTATGAATCAAATGACAACTATAGCCTAGAGCTTGATTCTAGAGATAAAACAGGGTAGACAACAAGAAGAAAGAAACTTGATAGGGTCATTTATGATCCAAGTGTTAAATTGCCAGCTTTTACTATAGGGATGGTGTTTGAAACAGCTAAACAATTCAAAGATGCCATAGCCAAATATTCAGTAATAAATGGATGTGAGGTGGCTTTCAAAAAAAAATGAGAACATTAGGATCAAGGCTACGTGTACAAAAAAAAGTGCCCATGGTTGATTTTTGCTAGTGTTGAGAACAAGACAGAGGATTTCAGAATTAAAACTTATAATCCTCAACACAAATGCCATAGAGTGTTCAAGAATAAGAGAGTAACAACCAAATTTTTAGCTTCTTATTACAAGGATAGAATTTCTTAAGAACCTAAGATGAATATTTCTAATTTCATAAAGCTAATTGGGGAGGAATTAAAGTGCAATGCATCTTTCATAATGTATAAAAGGACAAAGAAAGAGGTTATGTCCAAGTTACTTGGAAATTATATTGAAGAGTATACTAGCCTTTGGAGATATATTGAAGAATTGAAGCAAACTAATCCTGAAACTACTACAGTGTTGTGTATAGAGCCTAATAGTAATAAATTTTAGAGGCTTTATATTTGCTTTGATGCTCGTCTCCCAATAATAGGAGTTGATCGGTGTTTTCTCAAAATCTGTTGCAGATGTGAGTTATTAACAGCCATAGGCAGATATAGGAATAATCGAATGTTCCTTATTACATATGTTGTTGTTAATGTTGAGAATAAAGTGAATTAGAGTTTGTTCTTACAATTACTAAAGCTTGTTCTTGGGATTTCCAATGGTGATGGACTGACTCTTATAAGCAACATGCAAAAAGTTAGTTAGTTGTCATTAAGTCTCTTTATAATATGAATATTATATTTTAAAAATGAATTTATGTTAATTATACGTGTTTTACTTGTAAAAGGGCCTCATTGAAGCTGTGAAAAAAAGCTGCCCATGTATGAACACAGGTGGTGTGCTATGCACATATGGTCCATATGGCATAAAAGGTGGAGAGGGTTTGAATGTCAAAATTAGTTTTGGAGATATGCCAAAAGCACATATGTGCAATACTTCATTGACCAATTAGAGCAATTAGATGCAATTGGGACTAAAGCTGCTACTGATGTATTGAAATGGCCTCCAATTATATGGTGTAGAGCCTACCAAAACACTACTTGCAAAGCTTATTGTGTTGACAATAACATGTGTGAAGCTTTTAATGGTTCAATCTTAGAGGTAAGAACCATGCATATACAACGAATGTTGGATATAATTAGAGTAAGGATGATGAAGAGAATTATTGAGAGAAGGCAAGAAGCTGAGAAATGGGTGAGCCGTATCAGTCCAAGTGTTGCTAAGAAATTGGAGAAACACATGGACCAGGTTTTTAAGTGTCATGTAGTGTTCAATGGGCAACATGGCTATGAAATTTTTGAAGGCATAAATAGACATATTGTGGATCTAAGCAAACATTCTTGCACTTGCAGATCATGGGATCTAAGTGGGATTCCCTACCCATATGGCATTTGTCTGATTTATGATAGTGATAAATGTCTTGAAGATTATGTCAGTCCTTGGTATTCAAAAGAGATATATATAAAGAGCTACAACTTTGTCATGTTTCCATGTAAAGGTAAGAATATGTGACCTGAAAGTGACAAGCCTCTTGTAGAGCCTCCAACAGTTAAACTAATGTTTGGTAGGCCTAAAATAAAAAAAAAGAAAAGACATTGATGAGCCAAGAAAAGATGGAAAGTTATCAAGAAAAGGGGTGGAGATGACATGTAGCTTGTACAGAGAAAAGGGACATAACAAGAAAGGTTGCCTTAATAAGAATCTGTACATGAATACCCCTGCTTCAACAGCTTCACAATGTGCAAGCACTTCA
>CATIWM010714273.1:0-15802 GCA_949671775.1 Mallotus repandus
TAAATTAAGAAAAACTTATTTAAAATAATAAATAAGTAAATTGAATTGAAAATAAATAGCAGTTGAAGTTGAATCAAAAGCAATGTGAGAGCGTGAGATGTGATTGTGGGCTTTTCTAACACAAAAACAAAACCAAACGAAACATATGAAATTGTATTATTATTATGTTGGGCCATCATCATCACCTTCACCATCATAGACCTAAATGAAGACTCTTGCATCGACGTCGTTTAACTGAGAAACAAAGTACACGTGTGGTGGGCTGGTCTGGGTGTGTTGGCCTTCATCTTCAATTAAATGCAAAAAAAAAAAAAAAAAAAAAAAAAAAAAAAACAGCTGAGCGATTGAATATGGTATAGTTAGGAGGAGGAGGAGTTGGGAGTTAGAATTCATTCATTCATATTTCCTTTTAGTTTTATCAAATCAAATCAAATACGCAGATTAAGGTTTGATTAAATTATTATAATTTTAGGGTTTTATGTTTGATCGTCTATTTGATTTCAATTGAATTCATTATTCGATTTCCTCCTCAAACCCACCTGCAACTCCCTAAGCTCAACTCCATACAAATTTCAGTTGCAGTTGCAGCAGCTCAGGCAACGCGAGGCAAGGCAAGCCAAACGTTCCTTCGCTTTCATTGTTTTTATATTCTACATTCTGCATTTTCTATTTCTTTTCCTTTTTTCCTTATTATTATTCCAACACAATCATCACCCAATTACCAAACCAACCAAAACATCATTATCATTATCATTAATTAGGGTTTTTTTTTATTATTTATTAAATTTTACATTTTTATACTTTATTAATTTGGCGTCGTTTTTACCTGAGCATCACCATGCATTCATGCTTTTGTGATTCCTGATCATCAGCTTTCAATTTCATGCCCTACAACTGCTGTGCCAAATTTTCTTTCTTTCTTTATGATTTTTCATTCTTGTTCTGTCTCACATTATTCTTTCTTTAACGTGACTTGTTTATGTAAAAAAATAAAAATCTTCAACTCCTTATTACCTGTTTGTAGAATAAACGATGGGCATTGCCAATGACAATGAGGATCAATCAGCATACTCTATGCACCGGGATAATCACCCTACCAATCCTCCATCTCAGCCTCCTGCAGCTCCCCATCATGATAAACATAACATTAATGTGGAATCCAATTCCTCTCCACCTCAATCTCTCTCTCACTCTCCCTCCAATAATAACATCCTGGAATCCAACTCCGCTCTACAATTGTCTCACACTGATAATAAGCCTCAACAATCACGGAGTGGGCCAGCCCCAGATAGTAACGGTGCAGAGTTGAAGACGGCCACTGAACAACCTGTCAATTCTACAATCCCTGATCATAATAATGCACAGTTGAAAGCTGATGCTCAACAACCCCAGATTGAATCTGCTCTCAGTGATAACAATGTCAAGTCCAACACTGGTCCCCATCAATTTCAGAATGAAGCAGCCACCGGTCATGACAATGAGAAGTTCGACACCAGTCCTCAAAAACCTCTGGCTCAGGCTGCCCCTACTGATAAAGATGCACACTTCAAGTCCAATCCTCAAGAACCTCAAACTGAGGCACTCCCTGGTGATAATGACATGGAGTTCAGACCAGGTCTAGAGCAACCCCGTCAAGCTACTTCTTCTCCTGCTCCTTCAGATGACAACAAAATTTTACTCGAGCCTGAAACTGAACCTTCTGCAGAGGGGACAACTAAAGTTAATGAACATTCTGATTGTAAAACTGAAACATGTGGCGTTGATGGTACTAGCAATTCAATCAGTGATGTCAAAACTTCTAAGCTCATGGACGAGGCCAAAGTTGAACCTTCGAAAGTGTCAGAAAATATATCTGGCCATCATGCTGGCGCTGAGCATAGTGAACCTGCTACACCTCATGCTGAATCTTCAAGCATTAAAACCGAACTTGAGAATAAGGGAGAATTGAAGATTGAAAATAATGAAATGGATATTGCTGCAATCAATAATAATGGTAACTCAAGCTCAAAGAACTCATTTCTTTGGGAGAATGATCATGATGGCAATGAGTCTGGATCAGAAGAGGAGCAATCTGCATTTATAAAGGAGCTTGAAAATTTCTTTCGGGAAAGGAGCATGGAGTTCAAGCCTCCTAAGTTCTATGGAGAAGGATTAAATTGTCTGAAGTAAGTCTGTATACAGAACATGAAATTGTAAACTTGTTCTCTTGTAATGTTATCAATTTTTTTTTCCCTTTAACAAAGAACTAGTTTAGGCTAATTTTTCGTATTTCCATTCTTGATAAGGTTGTGGAGAGCAGTTATGAGATTGGGCGGCTATGATAAGGTACATATTGTTTTTCTGCGACTCAAATTGACATGTTCTGTCATCATCTTCAATTAATTTCTGGAATATTATTTGTGCTTATTTTTTATGGTGAAGTTAGTGAACTTAATTATGATGAAGCTTGAGCATAGCATTCTGCCTACTGAATTGTGTGAAAAATAACACAAAAGTTTCCAGGGCCTGTACAGAAATGTATTCTCAGGCAAACTCGTCACATATGAAAGTCTGAAAAGAATTCGCGATGTTATCTATGATTAACTGGACAGCTAAACACATGCACAGCTAATGGATTTAGTTTTCTTAGAATCTAAGGGATTTTTCATGATCATGCAGTCAGGAAATTTAAGTAAGTTTGTCAATTTATGCTTTGTGAATCTTATTCATTAAAAGGAAGCAGGGCAGAGGTAGCAGCTTTTAGAAGTTGGAGCGATTCATAAATCCTGAGGTCTCATTAATTCAAAACCTGAATGTCTTTAAAAGCTGTAAATGCTGGTCATAAGCATAGGAGCAAAGTTGATCATTTCATTTTCCTGATTTTCTTTCTATGGAAAGAGGAAAAGGAGCTTGGACTGTGAAATATGTGTGACTCAGAGTTAAGTAATCTCTTTTTGAGCACCAAACATGTACTCAACTTGTTTTTGGGCACTTTGAAAGAGGCGCATAGAAGCATCTGATACGTATTTGAGTTTCTCTTTTTTTTAATATTTACCAATAATTGAATCAATAAGCATATGCTTATTGCTAATTGAATCAATAAGCATATGCTTATTGCTAATTGAAAATGGATATGGGAATGTTAAAATATCAGAACATGAATAATAAGGATATCTATGTATGTTCTGTTGCAATTGTTTTCCTGTAGTAATTTTTAATTGTGGTGTCTTCACTGTGTAATATTCATGTTTCTGATGGAACAAATCTTTAAGATAAAAGGGATAAATTCTCATGTTTAAGAAAATTATTTTTGTTTTGCATTTAGCAAGGGCATGCAATGTATTGGATGCAATTTTCTCACCTGAAATTTATAATTTTCTTGAAGTTTGTGTTTAATGTACTCATAAATGGTTTCTTTTGATATTTAGGTGACTTCTTGTAAGTTGTGGCGGCAAGTGGGAGAATCCTTTAAACCCCCAAAGTAAGGAACAGTATGTCTTCTTGTTACTTTATATCTAGTAAACTAACAAATGGTCTCACAGTTTGTAATTAGCTAAATTTTGTTGCATAGAGTTCACAAGGAAGCAATGAAATTTAGATTTGAAGATTGATCTTCTTATATAGACATTGGATCTTAGAACTGAAATAGGGGAGTAGGCAGTGCAAGGAATAATTATGTACTCATGTTTGTAGGTTAAAATATCTGTCACATTCTACAAACATCATAGCAACAATGGCCCCCATGTTTAACTATATAAACTTTTAAGTGGCTGCCTCTTTTTCTTCTTCTGTCTTCAAGTAAAAAGTTTGGATTCAACCATGGTAATAAGAAAGATTTATTATTACTTTTACTTGCAGTATTCCAAAACAAGATTGTATTCCTATTAATAAATTCAGGATTGTTAAAAAGAATTATCTACATGATGGGGGAATTCTTTGTGGATTTTTCCAGTTTTTACTCCAAAAAGATGCAAGACAACGATAGAATGAATTTGTCTACTTGTTCTAAGGTAGCAATTTTATGGCGAGACATTAACAGGGTTTCAGAGTTGTTAGAAGTTTGAAAATTGATTTTTAAGAAACAGGGATTTTGAGGGCCAAAGGTTTGACTATCAGTGTAAAACTAAAACCAGCAACCCAGTTATTGCATTTGTTTCGGGCATCTAAAATTTGTAGACAAAAAAGCATGCTAAAGGAACCTTTAGCCAATGTAGTAACTGAGTTTCATTTCCATCAAATTTTGTATGTGATTACTGTTTTTCTTTGAGACATGCTAATTTCTATTTTTTTTAAATTAGGGAGATACTTTAGTGCTATATTTTGTAATATTTTATACACTTCTTTTTCCCTCTGCAGGACATGTACTACTGTTTCATGGACATTTCGAGGGTTTTATGAGAAGGTGATTCAAGATGACAGAATGTCCAGGCATTCAGTTTTGGCTTTTATTTGTTGTGTCTCCCTAGTTCATTTGGGCTACATTAGGTTTCATTTGAACCTCACATACACACATACATGCTGCACATATTTTACTGTATCAATCAACCACAGTTGGTTTGCTTAACTATTTGTAAATATATAATCATTCTCTAATGGGAAATGCAAGTTCTTTTAAGACAGATTTAAGTTGAGAAGCCAAACCAAAAAAAATGTCACAGATTAGTTTTGTTTGAAATTTTCCATATGGTGAAACAATTACAGATGAAGACAGAAGTGCATTAGAAATTGAAAGAATTTGGGAAAAGAGGGATATGCAGCTGCAGAGAGGAAAACAGATATGTAGGAATCAGATTTTCTGAAGGAAAGTAAAGAAAAAGGGAGGGGGCATTGTAGGAAAGAGGGGTGAATGGAGAAATAATTTTGGCAGTTGTAAAGTAACAAGAGAAGTTTTGAAAAACAAGAAAGAGAAACTTTAGAAAATCGAAAGTGTGAAGAGGAAGACGAGCCAATATGTGTTGGTGATTGTTGAATAGCATCATGGTTGCTCATTAGCCAGACATGTTTGAAAATTCACTTTTTTTTTTCTTAATTTTGGTTGCCAACTGGAAAACATATAAATATTTTTGATTTGGAGTTATGACAAATGAGATGGATATGTTCAACAGATAGATCTATTACCTGTTACAGCATTTAGCATGTTTCCCGAACTGTTGATTTTTTTTTTCCCATCAGGTCCTTTTTTTTTCTGATAATATTCTGCATATACTTGTTTGTTATACTGTTAAATCTGTTCCAAAAATGCCATATATGTTGATGTATTCTGTTCTTTGTCTCAGGCGCTTCTTGATTATGAAAGGCATAAAATATCTGGTGGCGACCTTAATCCTCCCCTTCCTTCGAACTCAGAACCTATGATAGTTGACAATCAGGTAAATTTTTGAACTTCACATATTAGGTTGTTTTGACATTGTATTTAGTTTGTGCTAAAAATATTTTGTTATAGGCAGCATATTCTATGTTATTCTACTTTTACTAGGAACAATGGCAATTTTGTACTTTTTCCAGGTGCATGGTGATAAGTTTAAAGCTTTTTTGGGTGTATATCCTTTGTTTCATTTGATTGATGCTCATCGAGTATTGTCAATTTTCCAATCTGATTGTTGTCCTTCCTAGAAACTTCTATGGAGATGGTTAAGGTTTCACCATTTCAAATTAAGAAAGAAGATGAGAGGAGAGAGAAAATGATGAGGGAGGGACTAGAGCGAGAATGAGAGAGAGAATTTATAGTAGATTTTGTATTGAATTGGTCCGAAAGTGCAAACTTTTGTATTAAATTGGCCAGAATGCTAAAATTATGTAAATTTGATCCCTGGTTAATTCTTGTAGTAGTAAATCAGGTAAACTTTAACAGGTTAGTTTAAATGCATTTCTTAACTAAAAGTCTTGCAAGCATTTTCTTTTCTCTTCCTTTTCATTGTTGTCGTTGCCCACATTTTTTTTTGTTTTCTTATGTTAATAAGACACCTGGATCGGGTCGAGCACGGAGGGATGCTGCAGCACGTGCTATGCAGGGTTGGCACTCACAACGTCTTCTTGGTAATGGAGAAGTTAGTGATGCTATCATTAAGGTCTGTTGAAGTTATGTTTTGCACTGTTCTTTTTTTTTTTTTATGCAGATTCTTGTAATTAAGATATATTAATGTACTAAGTTGTTCCTGTATTTTGTAGGATAAAAATTCGGCACCCTTGCAAAAGCGTGAAAAGCCGCTTAAAAACCTTGGTATGTGATTGAGTTACTATGTAACTCATTGATTATTGATTTTGTATGCAACATCTTAAACTAGTTCCTCAATATGAAATTTTGTGATGTTACAGGTTTGCTTAAGCGTAAGAAACCATCCTACACGGAACATGCTGTCAAAGCTGCACGTGCGAAAACATCTAATCCACAGTAAGATTTGTCTTGCCTACTTCATTTGGTTTTCTTGCCATTATTAAAAATTTCTTCAAATCAGAAGTAATGCTGGGAAAGTATTGTGCCCTTCATCGATCCAATTGGTTAATATTTGTGGTTTTTTGTTACCAGATTGGATGTAGAAGTGGTCGACCTGGGACCACCTGCTGATTGGGTGAAAATCAATGTACAGAAAACGGTAAGTTTCATCTATTGTTCACGTAGAATGCAACTGAGAAATCTGTACTAGTTCTAATATGATTTAGAAACCCAAGTCTAATTAAGAACTTTGTTTGCAGAAAGATTCTTTTGAGGTGTATGCTTTAGTACCCGGACTCCTTCGCGAGGAGGTAAGCATCCCAAATCTTCTTGCCCACTCTTTTTCTACTTTACTAGTATGCTTTAAGATAATGCCTTGTAAAACTTAATGCCTTCTCCATTTAGCAACAAATCCTTGGATCTAGCAGTACTCAATTGAAACATCATATTATTAATTACGCAGCCAAGTCTAGGTACTCGTTGTTAGTCAACTATTTCTTTAGGTGATTTAATAAGGGCATGCTATGGTGGATACCACCACCTCTTCATGTCTTACCAGTGAAGCACATAAGCCTTTTTTATAGGTATACAACAAACAAGGGATTAAGTCCTTTATCGGGTGCAAGTATTTGGATCTTGGCCAGGTACAGACCCCCTAGGTGGTCAATATTGTGCTTGCTTGTTTGTTTTTTGTGCGACTTAAGATCTGTGGGAGCATGAAAGTTCAGCCTATGCGATTGCTATTTTACTGAAACATCTGTTACGGCACGATTGACAATTTTCATTCTGAACTTTTTTTATTCCTACTTGTTTCTGTAGAAGTCGTAATATGACTATTTTGTGAACTCAGGTGCGTGTTCAATCAGATCCAGCAGGGCGGCTCGTTATAAGTGGTGAACCTGAGCATCCTGATAATCCTTGGGGGGTCACACCTTTCAAAAAGGTACAGTCTTGAAGGTTTGAGCAGACAAATGTTTTGTTGGTCATAAGAATTGTGTTCTAGTGGGAGCCCTTGGCTGTAATGATCTTTGCATTTCCTTATGAAACCACCCTACCTCTATTATAGTTTGGTTTTTATTTTGATGCCAGGTCGTCAGCTTACCCTCAAGGATTGATCCACATCAGACTTCAGCTGTGGTCACCCTGCATGGACAACTATTTGTTCGTGTGCCATTTGAGCAGCCAGACTAGGAGTTTCTAGATTTATCCCTCCAATATTGTAAAAGTGATTGAGAGAGATTTAGGCATAAAGCTTGTGGAGTGGGGGGTAGGTGCTGCTCCCACAATTTCAGTTTTGAACTCTGGTGCATGTGAATTGAATTGTATTTCGATTTGATAAATTTTAGATAGGAGGCTTTTCGTATAGCTTTCTTTTTCTTTTGCTGCTAATTTTTCATGTATTTCAGTTGACCATCTGTACCCCGCATCTTGTAGTAGACATGTAACGTAATATTTTCTAACAAGCTGCTTTCTAACGTTGTGTACACCTTTATTTTCCCATGTTTTGCACTATATTATCCTCTACCAATCAGGAGGGATAGTTTATTCCTTGACGAAAATAAAATAAAATAAATACGTAAACACAAGCGGGGAGCCGTACAAGGAATTGACCTGTTGCGGTGCCTTTGTCCACAAACTACATATTTACCTCCCGAGTGTTGCAAATCTTTTTCGACTTCCAATTAATTTGAGGACAGTTTGCCCCTTTCTCTTGTAGCGGTAATGCTAAATTGACCGCCCAATGTGTAAGAATCGTAACGGGAGGGAAAGCAGCCAAGCAAAGTAATCATAGCAAGGCTAACTATAAGTTGACCAAGCCCCATAGCAATGTAACAACAAAAAGATACTCCTTGCCAAACACGGCAGTAATGAGACTGCAGAACCCAATGCTCTAACATAATCCCCTCTTAACCCCTTTAAGTTTTAGAAACATCATGCATATGGAAATAGTTTGTTCCTTTTAGGCAAATAAATTGGAACATGATGATCTTGTAACTTTACATAAAAAGTGAACATTTTACAATTGCTCTATAAAAAGGTACAAGATATATAAATTATTCCACATATATGGCATAATGCACCTAGTAAAGGGATCAACAGATGCTACCAAATAATTAACGCAACAAAACTATGTAGATAATCAATATGTAACTCAAAAATTTGCCGACTTTTTCGTATATCATGTGATGGCCTTTATGGGGTAGTTACCATTGACCCCAAGTCCAGTTCTTCATCAGAATCAATCACATCCACATAGTCATAATAGGCATTCACCTGTAATGAAAAACGTATCAGAGAAAACATGCTTAAGCAGAACTTTATTCAAAAGAAAAATAAAGGATAATATAAATGCACCTAGGCAGAAGCATAAAAACAACCATTATTATTTATGGCTGTTTTTTTTTGGTCCTATCCTTGATAAAGGACATGCCTAGGAAAACAAAATTTCATCATTCATTCTACTAGTTGCCAACCCATACCTCTGGTCTTGGTGTAACTGCTTCAAAGCTATGGAACTGCGGCACATCAAAATCAGGGGCTTTTAAGACTATGTATGCCCCTTTATTTTTGTATCTCTCCTCGGTTGCCTGTGTAGCAAATAAAATCATTATTTAAACAATGTGATTTAGTTAAGAAATGATGGAAAATAAAGCATCAAGAACAATAAAAAGACATCCATCAGTTTTCATTTGACAACACTTTGAAAGTGACCAATGTACAACAGTTAGAAATCAATCTTCCACTTTGATGATAGCAAAAATTATCTAAAATCTGAAAGAGCTACAAAAGTAAAACATGAAATACTTTGAACCAACACAAGTATTTGACCAATTGGTATCATTTGTCATTTTGTCTATGCCTGATTATTCATCACCCAAAGCTGTGAGCAACTAATGGTTCACTCATATATCAATAGTCTGTAGATATGTGGCTAATACATGTATGTTGTAACTTATTCTTGAAGAAGAAACCACTTTCAGCGATTAAATCCAATATGAATCTATACTACAAGATGCCTTCCTGCTTCCACTAACAACAATATTCAGAAATATTACAAACACATCATAAAAGAACACGATCGATGGACCATCTACAACTTGAGCAAGTTGCAAGTATCATTAACCAGGTTTGACCTCTATTTGCCTATGGTTTCATCCATGCTGTGCCATTGTCCAGTTGCTGTGTGCTTATATTGATTTATGAATCTAATTTCCACCTTAAGAGTCGTTACTTCATCTCAAACTGAAAAATATCCCAAATGAGAAAGCACAATTGCTTAAGAGTTGTTCCAAGTACAATTTTCACAAATGCTTTCTCATTGCTCCCTCGGTTATTCTTCCGCCCATTTGCTTATCGCTCCCTCTCCCATTTTCAATTTAAGCAACAAAACAGTCCACAAAAGGGATAGATTGGTGTAGGATAGGCTTGAGTACCTGCCTCTATGGCTGTCTGTGTGGTTGGCTAGATTTTGATGAATTATGGATTCAAGTGTCTTTATTGTCTAGAAAAAAAAAAAAGGAGCGTCATGGACTGATCAGGCCTGGTTTCATTAACATTTGATAAATTTTTAGGTCTAAAAATTGAGATGTCGTTGCAGGTTTTCTATTTCTTGCAGCAACGTAACTAGGGCATTCAGTTATGTTTTCAGAGGCTAGTTAATGGGAAAACTCAAGGAATTACAGCTTTTGTAACGGCATATTCTCCACAATAAATCTACATGAAAAAGACACTCCGCAATGAATGCAGTGTGTAAGCGTGGACAAGAAATCTTTTCCAGCTATCATATCCTATTCCCACGGGGTAAATTATAGGCACAACACACTCACATGTACATCACACTCTACATTTATCAACGAATTGAAGAATTTAGCCAAAACATTACATTTAGTACTAAAGCCATTTGAAATATTAAGCCAAATGATGCAAAACCTCATGTTTCCAATAATAAGATGAAGCAGATGCATAAAAAAATCTGAGAAGAGTATAGCACTAAAAAAAGGATTGCAAAAAAACCTGAAATTGTGGGTAGTCTGGGGCACTAAATACAGTAATTAGCTTTCCTGACTCCACAACATGATCTATGGTGTACCCTTCATCCATTCCTGCAAAGCCAGATCGCTTTTCTCTTGCATCAGGACCTTCATGGGATCTGATTATTAGCTAAAAAAACAACAGCAAATCATGATTCTAATATCAGAATTATAACAGAAAACACCAGCTTATTTAGAATGTTAGTTTCTGAATATTGTTGAATAGTTTAAGTGAAACACATATATGTACACACAAGTGTAATGTTTTCATCCTAAAAAAAAAAGTTCTTTAACTAATAAAATTTACAATTAAGCGAAATCAATTTCTGACCTTTGTGGTTAAAAATAGCCAAAGGTTCTTCCTAGATAACTATTTAAAATAATAAATACAATTTTAACGTGGATGGTACAATGAATGACTCATACAAGGGCTCCTCATAAATTATTGTATCAGAATTTGTAAAAGTTATTATATTTCAAAAACTAGAATCAACAAATCATGATTCATGTATATATTTAGAATTATGACAAACTCCGATAGTCATGTTAATCACTCACACAAATAATGCACATGAAGCCAAACCGGTCTAATGCATGGATAAATAGACAACTACAATGGGTTAAAATTAAACTAATATTTGGTAGAACCTTTAGCTGGAACTTTTTCAAAAATTCTTCAGTACAATCAGGTCCCCACAGTAGACCAATGCCTCTCTCTTTATTTGGAGAAAGTCCAGATTTCATTGTGGGATCAGACCACAAAACATCACCAGGAATCAGGTTCAAGCCTTCCCATGGAGGATCGAGGACTGATCTTCGGGCTCTAGATAATTCATCGAAAGAGCCAAGAGATAGATGGGTGGGCTCAGGATTTAAATTTATTCTTCGATTCTTCTTTCCTTTTGATCTCTTTGAAGGAGTGACAGGGATACTGCGGAAAAGTCCCCCATGAGCAGTATATACACGGCCAGCAATAATGGTAGCCAAGGGAAGCCCTTCAAAGCATCCCAAGCACTTCCTATATACATGCTTACCTTTATCGTCATACTTTGCTAACACTTCCTTCTCAAAGCCATATACAGAAGTGCAATACTTGGATTCATGATTGCCGCGAAGGAGAAACACCCTCTGTGGCAAAAAGACCTAGACGAAACATAGAAAGGAAAGTTGAATTCTAACCCAAGTAAGCAACTATATTTTGAGGTAAGAATTATAAGATTTGAAAAAAAAAAAAGGAAAAAAAAAATGAAAGCATATTGATAAAGATAAAGATATGGACCTCATCAACAATTAAACAAACTCTAAAGTCTAAACTAATCACATAAGCAAATTTAACTTAATTAGATGACAAACCTTGACTCAATAAAACTGGTATTAGCATAAATTGAACAGATATAAAACAAAATTGAAAAACACAATAAGTAACTGACATGGAAAAGAATAGGTGGAGAAGTTAAAGAAAGGAAAGAAAGAAAGAACCTTCCAAGCTAACAAGAGCAAGAAGGTCTCTAGACCCCAAGCGCCTCGGTCAACATAATCACCGTTGAAGACAAAGAAGCGGTTATGGGAGGGGAATCCAGCATCCTTCAAGAGGAAAAGAAGGTCGTGGAGCTGCCCATGAAGGTCCCCAACAACTATAACTGAAGAATCAGGAAGTGAAGAGCATTCCTCAATTCTGATGCAATTGGGCTCTTTGTGGAGGATCTTGGAAGCTGTGAGAACTAGTGAGTCAAACACTGAAACAGGTAGCACGGAGGGGAAATCGGAAGGACCTACATTTCTCGATGACCATTCTAAGGCTGCGCTAAAATCTTGAATCCAATCCAGAGTGAGGTTGCCGTCGGAAGGCCACGAGATGGGGATCTCAACAGGCGGCGGCGGTGACGATGATGATGTGGCGGTGGTTGAGATTGGGACTGGGATCTTCCCAGCATCTATACCATCATCATCATTCATAATCACCGGTGACGATTGAATTAGGATCTGATAAACATATAAAATCTATAATGTAAAAAAAATATCGTTGATTTCGAAATTCAGATAGATAATTAAAGGAATTGACTTTAGAGATTGAATTTGTAAAACCCTAACAAATCAATTAAAGCAGAGGAAATTTAAGGAAGAAGAATCGAGTTCCACACATACGTTGTCTGCAACGTTAACCTACTTATACACCAGTCACCAGTCAGCTGTAGTAATAATAGTTCAACTTTGAGTGTTATCATTTCACCAGACACGTATCAAATCACCCAATATGTGTAACTTTTTTATTTTAAGGAGTACAACACTACAAATGGTTAATTTTCAACCGTGCTCTCTTAATTCGATGTCTATATTTTTACCAATTGAGCTCGTGGGACATGCATAAATGTAACTTCACCCCAAAGCTTTAGCTATTTGGTCAATTACACTGCTTAATTAAAAATTTAACCTATTTCACCTCTTTATTTCTAATTTAATATTTTTACACTTCTATTGTATTTCACGAGCAACTGAAATGATAAAAAATGTAAATACTTAAATATAAAAGCAGGATATGAATTCCATTCTTTCTATTCTTCCTCTTGTGGTAGAGATTAAACGCTTAAACTCTATCTATTGAGGAAAAAAAAAAACTTTCTATTGGAGCGTAGAGTTATTATTTACTAAGCTCGTTGCGTCATTCTCACTCATTATTCTTTCTTTTTAGTATCTCATCTTTTCTATATATTACTATATGTTTTTCATATGTAAAATTAGAATTTAAAATTTTATTTAAAAAAATTTTAATCTTTAATCACTTGTATCTCTTTCTTTTTCTTTTATTTATTTTTTTGGTCAAGAAATATGAATTCATTAACAACACAGTGACACATTTACATCATTATGGAGCAACCTTAGCAATTGATTAGGAATGATACTCCATTTTCCAGCATTATACAACAGATAATCATGCTTAGAAAACTAGTCCGCTATATGTTCTATTCTAATTAGTTCCCTTCCTATTTGTTTTTGAATATTCTGAATTTCCTCCACTAGAGCCATTATTTCCTACGAAACTCTATCTAAATGGCTCTCAATGGCTTTAATGACTACTAGAGCATCTGATCTATTTGTACTTTTGTCAATTTTTTGTTCTGCACAAATCTGACTGCTTCAAGGATAGATAGCTATAGTCTTTGCCACTGCTGGGGAGCTGCACTTCACTTTCTTGGCCTCAGCATGGACGATATCTCCTCTATGATTTCTACAGACAAACACCACTTGAGCTTCTTTTTTCCTTTGATCATGAGAAGCATCACAATTTAACTTGAATTCACCAGGTCGTGGAAGTTTCCATTTGTTAACCTTGATATGAGCTTTGTTGTTTTTTGGCAAAGTTTAGGAATCCCACATTGGAAGTTTAGGAGAAGTGGGAGGAGTCCTAAGGCTATAAAAGGACACATCCTCCTCCTTAATTAATCATCCCACAAAATTAGCCTTCTCCTATATTTAGGCTATTTGTATTCTTTTTCTCTTTTGTAATATTTTCTCATTTAGTGAAATATTATTTTGGTAGTGTCTGAGGATGTAGGCATATTGGCTGAACCTTGTTAAATTTTGGTGTTCTCTTTTATGTCTATTTAATAGCTATTGTCGGGTATAGTTGTTGTTAATTATTGTGATATTAAAATTACTTGTCTTGATAAATTCTGTCTAAGGAGTGTGGTTTTTACGGAGGCATTATGACCACCACTCTTTCCTGGGAATCTACCTTGGGGTGATTTTTAGTACAATCGTTTTCACTCTAGTCACTTGTGTAATAGTTCTCAAGGTGAATTATTATTGGTGGAAATTAACCTGAATTTTCACAATAATTGGTATCATAGCTCTTGGTTTATTTTTTGTATGCTCTGTGGTTGCGGCTTAGGCTGATCTTTCACATCAGAAAAAATTTTCTTAGACTAATTGGCATTCTGCATTGACAGCTATTAAATAGAATTTGTAGCAGAAATGACAGACAGCACAAAAGAATCCACATCAAAGTCAACAACTTCTTCATCTTCAATTTTGGGAAGAACTGCTGTGACAAATGCTAGATTTACAGTAAAAAATTTTGATGGCACCGGCCATTTTGGCATGTGGCAAAGTGAGGTTCTAGATGCTTTTTTTCAGCAAGGTCTAGATATTGCCATTGAAGAAAAGAAACCAAATGATGTTGAGGAGAAAGAATGGAAGATGATCAATAGATTGGCATGTGGTACCATTCGATCATGTCTTTCTAGAGAGCAAAAGTATGCATTTTCTAAAGAAACTTCTACAAGTAAATTGTGGAACGCATTAGAAGAAATTTTTTTGAAGAAAAGCGGTCAGAACAAACTCTACATGAAAAAGAGATTGTTCCGCTTCAACTATGTTCTAGGTACCACTATGAATGATCATATTACTAGCTTTAATCAGCTAGTGACTGATTTGTTGAATATGGACATGACTTTTAAAGAAGAAGATCTAACTTTGATGTTGATGGGACCACTTCCTGATGAGTTTGAGTATCTTGAAACTACTCTACTTCATGGGAAGGTTGATGTGTCTCTCAGTGAAGTAACTGCTACCTTGTATAGTTACGAATTGAAAAAGAAAGAAAAGCAAGAAAACATAAGTGTAGAAGCAGAAGCTCTTGTTGTTAGAGGCCGTTCGCAGAGTTAGAATAAAGTAAGGAGAGGAAGATCGAAGTCAAAGTCCAGACTGAGCAAAGATCAATGTGCCTTTTGTCGAGAAAAAAGGCACTAGAAGAAAGATTGTCCCAAGCTAAAGAATAAAGGCAAACCTGAAAGGGGAAAGGTTGTCCTAGAGTCAAATGTAGTTGAGTGTGATGATGCAAATTCATATATCTCAATTGCTGCTACACTATCAACCAGTTGTTCTAGTTCATGGTTGCTAGATTCAGCTTGTAGCCACCATATTACCCCCAATAGAGAATGGTTCTTTGATTTTAAAGAACTAAAAGGTGGAGTTGTCTACACAGCAAATAATGCCCCTCTTGACACATATGGGATTGGTTCAATTCGTTTGAGGAATCAGGATGGATCAATCAGAACCTTAACAGGTGTTCATTATGTACCAGATTTGATAAGAAATCTCATCTCTATGGGAACCTTAGAGTCAAAAGGTTTTGAAGTAAGGGCGAAAGATGAGATTATGAGGATCATCTCTGGTGCACTTGTGATAATGAAGGGAATTCGAAAAAGAAATAATGTGTATTACTTTTTGGGTAGTACAATTGTTGGGACAACAGCAGTAACAGCTTCTACTGATGATCAGGAGTCAGGAGCAACCAGGTTATGGCATATGCGCTTGGGGCATACTGGTGAAAAATCCTTGAAATTGCTGATAGATCAAG
>CATIWM010714469.1:0-32063 GCA_949671775.1 Mallotus repandus
ATAATCATAAACACAAAAATAAATAAGGATTAGTAACTAAAAAGATAAAAATAAAAATCAAATCAGATCAAATCAAAATTAAATAGAATAAAAATAATCAAATAAAATAAGAAGAGAAAGGAGTAGAAAAAGAACTAGTTATATGGATGCAGTATTGATTAGCTCCTCAGAGGTTTTGTTTAATTCACCATTTGAATAGATCTCCATAATTGATTTAGGTATTCCGGCTTCGATTGTGTTTTCGTTAAAATCTTTTAATCGTAGAACCAAAAAAAAGCGTTTCTTTAGAAATCTCCTAGAACAAAAAAAAAACTTTTTCTCTCTCTTTTTCCCTTTTTTCTCTCTGCCTCTTCTCTATTTTTTCTGTTTTTTTTTCTCCTGCTTTTTTCTCTCCTCCTTTTATTCTCCCGTATATCTAAATCTGTTTTACAGGATAATTGATTACGGTAGAGATAAAATGATCAAATAGAGGTTACGTAGATGGGATCGACGATAGACCAGATATACATTAATTTTTTATTTATTTTTTCGATAAATTTTTTTATTAATTAATTTTTGACCAATCAAATCTAAGAAAAACCAATAAAAAATAAAATAAAACAGAATTTCACGCCTCGGAACAGTGGATTACCGATCGGTAATCTGGAATTCTGACTGGAATTCTGGAATTTCGACTGGAATTTTGGAATTCCTATCTGAATTCTAGAATTCCGACTAAAATATTGGATTTTCGATCAGAAATCTTGAATTCCGATTGGAAATCTGGATTACCGGTCGGAAATATGGAATTCTGATCGGAATTATGGATTTCCGGTCGGAAATCCACTATTTCGATAGGAAATCGGATTTCTGGTCGGAAATATGGAGTTCCGATCAGAATTCTAGATTTCCAGTAAAAAATCCACTATTTTGATCGGAAAATTCATTTTCCTTTTTTTAACATTTAATTACAGAAAGACCCCTAAAGAAAAACAAAAATTTTCAATTCAGTCCGTAAAAATGCAATCGAGCCTTGGGATCCGAAATTCAAATTCTAGAGACCTATTTACGACGAGTTTTCATCATTAGAGTCCTCTTTCGCATCCATATTCTAGTTATCCTGAAATTGGGTGCTTACACCATTAGTGGAGTTTAAAGAATTCATCTAGTCCAACATCAATTTTCTTTTAAAAAAAATGCATCAAGCTAATAAATCAGGACAGGAGAGCTATTATGACAACTAAAGAAATGTGGACTTGGCAAATTGAGTATTAAGAGCTCTCACATGTTGTGGAGAAGACTCAGCTCGTTTCACATCCAGTGTTAGAGATTGAGATGATGGTTTTGCTCTATGAACATCCATGACGGACACTTTTTCAATTTGTACACGTAAAGGTTGTTTGATGTCATCAGAAAGTAAGAATAGAGATATGAGAATCAAAACAGAAAATGGGAAAAATAAGCCAATCCTAGCCTGTGATGATAATAAAACCATCAACTTTACTCTACAAAAGTTCACCAGATCTGATATATATTGACAAAATTATCAATAACATAAGAATAAAAGAAAAAAATGGAAGAAAAAACAAAGATGAAGAATACGCGAAGATTTTTTTAATTCCGTAATTTTATTTCCATCAAAAGCTGTACGCGTGTAATTTTTGTTGTGTTTTGGGGCATGGAAGTAATAAAAAAAGTTTAGGCATTTTAGTTATTAAGGTGGCTTTTTGGGGCATTTTAGTAAAGATCCCTAAAAAATAATCCTTTTCCCTTAAATATCTTTCACTTTTTGATTGAATTTATATATGACTTTGGCATTAGAGGGGCTTTGGGCTAGCAAAGCCCTCCTACTTAAGTTTGCTTTTTCTAAGTAGTGGTCAAGACTCAAGAGTGCCAAATTGTTCTTTAGCAAGATTTGACAACCATCAAGATTAATTCAGATAGAACTATAAATGAGGCAAGGTTATAAGCGGCCACAGACTTCCTATCACATCATTATGATAGGTACTTCTAGTTTAATATAACACAATAGCTCTCACCACTCTATATGCCACTTAACTCAAAAGGATGAACTATTCACAACAATCTTCTCTATTTATAAATAGAACAACTTAAAGTTTATTAATCACAAAATATTGGGCATGCATAAAAAAAAACCTCACTTATCTATTTCTTAATGAAAAATGTCTTACTCATATACAATTTCTATTCACTTGCCACTTTAAGCTTTGTCCATGGTAAGGATAGTGCATTGGTTAGTTTAATTAGTTTGATTCAGTAATGCAAGAATACTTTGATAATGCAATCTTTACAACTATATTACTAACAACTGTAAATGGCAAGTTGAGGTTGCATCCTCTACTTTACCCTGGATACTTTGGTAATGCAATCTTTGCTTGTGCAGCTGTTGCTTTATCTAAAAACATGCTAATAGAGCCAATTAATGACACCGTAGCAAGAATAGATAAGACAATAAAGAGCATGGATGATAAGTACTTTTGATCAGTTATTGATTACTTTCAAATGCAAAATAAAATCATCGACCTTTTGATGCGAGAATTCTCATTTTATAGATGTCTAAAGCCTAAGCATCACTAATTTGATGAGGATATCATTCCATGAAGCTGAATTCCGAATGGGGAAAGCCAAATGCACATAAGTCCTATGAATCCAACCAAAGGCAGACGATATATATTACTAAATTCAAGAAAAAAAGGAAGTTGAAAATTTATCATATGCCTAAAGACTGATTATATGCAAGCCTTTAGAAAAACATTTTTATAAATATGCTAGCATTAGCAGTATATGAGCTTTGACGTCATTTATGTTTTTGTTTGAAAAGTTACTTATAATATTCTTCGTGCCCTAAATTTTACCTCCAATATGTGTATGTGTGCATTTTCTTGCAACATCAGCCATGGATGCGCATGTGCTCATATAACATACCTATTGGTGCTTCAAAGCATGGTATGTTATTTTTTGTGAACAATTTCTTTATTAATTTGTTTCAAGAAATGAGAAATAACTTTTTTTTTCTAAGC
The DNA here is from genome assembly GCA_949671775.1 of Mallotus repandus. Taxonomy (NCBI): domain Eukaryota; kingdom Viridiplantae; phylum Streptophyta; class Magnoliopsida; order Malpighiales; family Euphorbiaceae; genus Mallotus; species Mallotus repandus. The sequence continues at coordinate 3,021 of CATIWM010714469.1, forward strand.
TATTACTAACTTGTTGGACTGTTACTAATTCCGTTCGATTCATATAGAACTATAAAGGAGGCAAAGTTCAACTCCTCTCTTTATGTTCTCTTAACACTTCCTATTGCATCAATATGATTTTTGTTTCTAGTTTAATATAATATAGTAGCTCTCACCACTCTATATATCACCTAACTCAAAAGGAGGAACCATTCATAATAATCTTCTTTAGTTTTATAAGTAGAACAACAAAAACTTTATTAATTACAACATGTGGTAAGCATGCATATGGAAACTGATGATACACGAAAAATCCCCTACGAATCCCATGGTGACATGTGTAAAGTAAGGTTAACCAAGAAGACATGTCAGCTACCTTTGACCGGTTGACTCATATTCCTATAGCTCTTGCTCCTATCAAGATTGCTTATAAGGGATCTCAACCTTTCAATACTTCACACCCTCTGACCGGTACACTCAAGGAGGAACCCCGCATGTATAACTATTATACCCAGGGAGGAATCCCACCTGGATCTGCCATCAATAAGCGCTTACTCCTTGTCAAATTTTTGTCCCATCACATAGCTAACTGCCACTCCTTGACAAGCCATCAGTCCCAGTAGGGCTCTCCACCTATGAGACGCTGACATATGGCGTCCACCTTCACCAACCTCCTCCCTACTTGTGAGATGCTAACATGTGGCATCTACTTTTTACCAACCCCATCTTATAAGCTCCATGCCTAAAAAAACATGGGTATGATCTCTTTTCTTATTTTTTTACTTTTTCTTCTTCACATATATGTTCTCTCAACCATTAGAACATCCATTTTTCACACAACAAGATACTTCTTAAAGAATCACATCTCTCTTAGACAAAAATCCATGCTGACTTAGGAATCAGAGGGGCTAGGGGTATCCCCACCCTTCTTGACCCAGATCTACTTGTCTTGTAAGTGTTCTTGAGCTACATCATAACCGGAGCTAAGGCTAAAAGGTCCATGAACCATCAGAAACAAGTCCCACTCATATGCAATTTCTACTTATTTGACTACTTTAGGCTTTGTTCATAGCGATTCAAGCAAAAAAATATTGAATTTCACAAGTCTCAATTGTCTGCAATGATTTCTATCTCATTTCACTACTTCAAAATTTGTTGAACAAAAACTTAATCCAAATGGGCTTTTTACCTTTTTATGGTAAATAAAAAATTATTCTCATATTGCGAACTATATAAATAACTTATAAATTATCTAAATAATTTAATATTATATTATTTACAAAATATATATATCTATAATATATTTATAAATGTATGAAGAGAGGCAAATAAATTTACTACAAAATCTTTAGTATTGTTATATAAAATTGAATAATTTAATCATTTACTAATAAAACTCATTAATTAAAAATGTAATTATAATCTAATTAAAAGATAATTAATAAAATTATTACACTTTAGAAAATTTATTCAAAATTTTAATGAATTATAAGTCTTTTGAGATTTAATATTAGATATTGTCTATAGAAAAAAATCAATTGTTATATCATGGACCCTTGTACATATTGTAATATGAACCAGGGTCCATCACACGTGTGACTAAAAAACACACATTTTTTTCCCTTTTCTAGTTTTCACAGCAATGACTTGAAAGTTGCTACAATTCTCTAATATTCCATCCTTGAGAGCTTCCTTGGCAAAGCATTTTGGGGACAGATAGAGAAGACAAATTCGACCATCTGATGTAGTATCTTTTTCCTTGGTGCCAACTATGCTCTAAGTAGTGCAGAAGTTCTCTGCTTCAAAGGATGTTGAATACTCCATTGAAGAAGTATGGTGTCGTTCTTTACCATGCGCTTAAGATCTTGATTTATCATCACTTACATTCCATGTGCTGTCATCTCCAAGAATAGACTAATTTGGGTTGTGTTGTCTTTAATTCTTGGAGTCCTTGTTATCTTGTCATTGGTTGTAATAGTTGTTGTACTTGTATGTAAATGCAAGAAGAAGAAAAAGAAGCAAAAACCAAGGTGTGTGGAAAGTGTGGACCAAATGGTTATCACAACATAAAATTTCCCTATATATATATAATTATAATGGGTTTATTCCATTTTTATTTGATGAACTTGAAGTGTATAGTTAATGAATTTATATGTTGTATTCAATGAATTTATAGTTTTTTTTACTGATGAACCTATATAAAATAATAAACTAAAGTATTAAAAGTGGTGAACCTATAGTTAATAACTAATGAATCTTCATGATTTAATCAATGAACTTATATTATTTGACCAACTAATTTATTAATTTTTAATTATAATAAATAAACTTTTACTTGTATTTTTATTTTAGTTAAATGATATATGTTCATTACTTAAATAATGTAGGTTTATAAGATAAAACATGTAGGTTTATAAGATGAAATATGCAGGTTCAATACTTTCATAATGTAGATTCATGGACCTTCAGCTACAAGTTTATTAGTCTTTACAGGTTCATTGATCTTCACCTGCAAGTTCATTAATTTTCACTTGCAGATTCATTGACCTTCATCTGCAAATTTATTATTATTTGCCTTTCAATCTCATTTTTCATTTTAATTAATGCATAAGGATCAGTGCAGATGAAGCTATGTATATGCATAAGCACCAAAAATATAATATAATATATTTATAAGTTTATTTATTTGCATTGCATTGCAGGTAATTTATTTCAACCTCTCTTCCATTTTACGTTTGGTTGTTATTTTGATTCCTTTTCTTCTTAATACAAATTATATTATATTATATTATATATGTATCTATTTGGTTAAGTTGTTGGTTTGGAAGTGTTGATTGCAGATCTTGGATTATATCAGCTTTGAAAGTGTTGATCATAGATCTTGGATTATATTAGCTTCATCATCCTCGTGATCTACGTAACTATCATCATCTTCCTCTATTTTCTTATAGTCATGCACCATTCTTGTTGCTCTTACATCCCTTGCAGTTTCATAAGCTCCTTCACAATGTCTTATGACGTCAATTTAGAAAGCAAGATTTAAGGGGAAGAACGAAAAAAAATAATGTGTGATCGCACGTGTGATGGACCCCTAGTCCATATTACTATATGGATCGGGGTCCATGATATAATTTACCAAAAAATAGTACTTTTATTGTTTAAAAATTATTAAAATCTAATAAAAATTAATAAAATTTTATTTTCTTATGGCTAATATGAGTAGAATTTTAAAAAAAAATACCATATAAAATTATTTTTAGAGTTGCAAAAAAATTTAGCATCGTAAAATATTGAATGAGTATTATATAATTATTTAAACAAAATTTATTAAAATTATAATAAATTTAAGCTTGTAATATTAGATTGCTATATAGAAAAAATAGTACTTTTTTATTTTAAAATATTAAAAATGTGAAATATAAATTAATCTTAAGCATGTTAGAGGAAATTAGACTGAAGGTGATGGAAAGATTACAAGTAAAGAGAAGTGTTAAAAAGAGTTGAATTTCCAACATAGCACCATGAGCACAATAAAAGCATGATAAAAACAAAGAAAAGTCATATAATTGGTTTGTAAAGTGGAATGGAGATGATGGGTTTGAAGTGACAAATGCATTTGATTCAGTGAATAGACACATTGTGAATACTACAAAATGCATTTGCACATGTAGAGAATGGGACATAAATGGAATACCATGTCAGCATGTTATATGTGTTATCTATAGTGCACATGAAGAACTTTAGAATTATGTTGATTATTAGTACAAAGAAGACAAGTATGTGAAAGCATATAGTTACATGCTTAATCCAGTGAAAGGCAAATATTTATGGCAAGAGACTAGGCTTAAAGCAATTCACCCTTTACCTCATAGAAAAATGCCTAGCAAACAAAAAACTGTAAGAAGAAAATATTCTGATGAACTAAAGAATTGTTAAACTATCAAGAAAAAGTAGAATTATGACTTACAGACTGTGCAAACCTACCAGACATAACATTAGAGGTTGTCTAGTATGTACAGAGAAAGAATTTATTTGTCATATATCTATGTGTATATATATATATATATATTCTCATGATTATTTTCCAAAGCTAATGAAGAAAAGAAAAAAACTACAAGTTAATCCGAGAGCAACAACAAATCAACATTAAATTTTCTAAGAGAGTTTATCAAAGATACAATGAAGAATAAGAAAGTGAAAACTCGGATTTTCACTATTATAGCAACCAACCTGAGTTTCTCAATCCTGTAAACATTGAAATAACTGACTGTCCTACAACACCAATGAGCTAGCTTGTTAGTTCACACATGGTTGACATTAATTCCTTTGTATAAGCAAATAGGCAATAGTGGAGAGAGTTAGCTACTGAAAAGGTTAGGGCATTGAGTGATTTTGCCTCAATGAGAAAGAAAGGGATAACAATTAAAAATATGCAAATGTTGTTAAGTAAAAGGACAAAGATAAAGCAGTTACAACTAGAAAAGGAAAAGAAAAGTATGATGCATTTACTTCTAAAAAAGAGAAAGGAGTTGTGATTGATGGTATCAAAGAGAAAACTAAACCACCTGTCAAGTTTTGAGGCAAGAATGTTAGAATGGGATAATATATGAATATGAAAACTAGTGAAGCAACATTGAATGTAAGTTGGCTCAATTATTTTTTATATTTTGGGTTTTTTCACATTATAGCTGATAAACATAATTGTAGGTGGCGGGTTCAGTGCAAGCCCAAGTGTTTGGCAACCACAACACTATGTGGGCTCAGGTCCACTAGGAAATACAACATATACTATAAGCCTATATTGGAGATAGGAATTGCCACCCGGATAAGACCTGGGACATACTTTTATAGCAACTGGATCACACGAAGAGCCCTCAGCAGCCGTCATCAGAAATTGGGCTCAAAAAATGGGTATAAGCTTTTGAATGCCCACCCAGCCTTGTGGGTGGCCTCCGTTTGTGTTCTGTGTTTTATTACCTCAATTATCAGATTATTTCTTGGTCAACATGCAATTGCGATAGCCTCCAAACAATCGTCTAGTTATATAATTAAATCCAAATTTGCACATTAATCTAATTTCATGCAATTTGGCCTAAACACATTATACATCCATAATTCAATTAATAACATAAAAAAAATAAAGTAAAAAAATAAAGTACGCATGCATGAGAAATGGGGCAAGAGAAAAGATTTACATCCCTTAATCATGCAAGAAATAAAATAATCAAAATAAATAAAAATAGACACACAAAGAATGGGGGGAGGAGAAAAGATTTACATCATTTTAATCACACAATTTCCCAAATAAATAAGAATAAAAATAAACTAAAGCTAAAAGAAATCTTCTAAAATTGGAATAATATTTTGGTGACAATAATCACCCTAATTATTCCTAAAAATCAAGTAAGTTAGCTCCTTAGAAATAACAAATAAAACCTACAAAAGGAAAACCATCAAGTTAACTTCTTAAAATAAAATAATAAAGCAAAGAAAATTAAGCAAAATACAGACCTAATTAATTGATAAATATTAAGGCAACAAAATAAACATATTAGAATAATAAATTCAGGAATTAAAATCAATATCAAAATGCACAAAAAAACAAATAAAAATTAAAGATTATATCTAATGCAAATTTAACAAATAAATAAGAACTCAAAACAGTAACAATAACATAGCTTAAATTAGAAATATTAAAATAATTTAGAAATAAATTTGCATGAAGTATTCATAATTAAATAAATCAAGCAGTTCAAATAAACACAATTAAAAATATAACAAATCTTAAATAAATAAAAATAAAAAGAAGAAAAGGGGCAACGCCTGATCGTTGAGGCATCGCTTGGTGCCACTAAGGCGACATGAAATCTCCTGAGGCTACAGAGGCGACGCCTCTTCAATCAGGCGTCGCTTGAATTATGTCTTCAAAAAAGAAATTTAAAAAACAAGTTTCTCTTTCAGAATCTTGTGTGCAGGTTATATAACTAAAATAAGTAACAATAGAGATAGAAATTTCAATGAATAATTGCACAAATATATTTTACATAAAGGAATTCATCAAAAAAATGAAATAAAACTAAAAAACTTCAGAAATGAATGAAAACAGAGGACTTTACTATTTTAATTGAGTTTTTTTCCTACTTCGGCCCTTAGAGATGAATTTTAGTTCTAGCACTGTTCAGAATGCATAGACCTCCTTTGTTCCTCTGAAAATGGACCTTAGAACATCTCCTTTCCTCTTTCCCCTTTAAGAACGCACTACAAGTTGCGCTGCCTTTTTGGTGCTCCACTTTTTTTTGTTTGTGTTTTCCTGGTTTCAGGTAAGATGTGGGCAAAAAGATCTCCCTCTCTTTCCTTCTTTTTCCCTTTTGATCCCCCAACCCTCATTTAATCTCATTCAAGAATTTTCGCCCCCTCACCTTCTATTTGAAACATCCCAATTATTGCAGAAGTACGTTGAGATGTGCAAAGACATTAATTCGAGCGTTTCAAGAGCCATTAATGCTCAATTTTGAAAATCGAATGATAGTACTCAGGCGACACCTCTATGAAGAGGCGTCGTATCTTCAAATCATTGCCATAGAGGCAATGCCTCTTTGGTTAACAGTCACCTTATTAGCCTTGGATTGAGGCTATTCCTACATTAGGCTTCATGGGTCTTGGGCTTAATTCAAGCCTATTCCCTCAAAATTGAGCTTTTGGTCCACTTATAAAAGAATTTAAGTCCTTTAGTCCTTTTTCAATAGAGTTTTAGGTCAGGCCTTGCATTTGGTGCTTATCAATTATCATCGTTGGGCTTCTGTTGTGGGCCAATCAAACTGGGTGTCCATAGTTTGCCCTCTTAATTTTTTGAAAAATAGAATTCAAATAATTAAATATTTTTAAAAAATCAACATGCATAATAAAAATTAAAAGGATACACCTGATCTCCAAATTCACTCGAGAGGTTTTCAATTCTTTAAATTATATACCATCAGCCTCGGGGTAGAACTTGAGAGGTTATTTCCTTAAAATTTATGTCGCCAACCTAGGGGTACAACCCAAGAGGTCAAATCGTAAAATACATGCCGTTAAACTCTGGGTACAACCCGAGAGGTCAATTCTCAATATTTTTGTTGTCTGCCTTAAGGTACAACTCGAGAGGTCAATTCTTAATATTTGCACCGTTTGCCTTGGGGTACAACCTGAGAGGTCAAATCTATCCTGTTCTTTTTTCAAAAATCTCCCTTTCATTTAAAACCAAGTTCCATTTTATATTCCTTCATTCAAAAATTCTCTTTCTTTTATAACAACAACACTTCCTCTTTTTTTTTATTTCTTTATCTTTTCTTCCCTTTCTCTTTTCTATTCTTCTCCTCTTCCCTCACTTTTCTTCTTTTCAAACTTTTCATCCATGGATACTACCTAGACTCTAGATCTGCTCGAGTTGAATTCTATTTCACTTTTTGTACATCCGTTATGCACCCTTGGCTTTTCCATTCAGAATGACATACCTCTCACTGCTGATTTGGTTTCTCACATCTGTGATTTGGCTTCCAAAGAGGTTAGTAACCGATTTAATTGATTTTTCTTGTGAAATAACATCGGGTTAGTATGAATAAATGTTTGTTTATCATTTAAATATAGGAATGAGATTGATTATATCGCAAAAAAATTATAAAATTATAAACTAATATGTGTTCTCTAACACACTAAGGCATCGCCTCTTCGATGAGGCGATGCCTCAGTAAAGAGGTAATCACCTCTTCGGCCTACGACGATATTCTAAGGGCCATTTCATGTTGGTGTCCTGATTTTGTCATCTCCTTTTGGATATTTTCGTACTAACTATTTACTTTGACTATATTCTCTAAACTTTATATTTATATTAACTGGAAACTCTTTTGATTTGAAAACTTTAATACATAAGTATTACTTATGACAACTGAATTTCACATATGTTCAATAAAATTCCAAAGTCAATTACAACATCTTCTAATCACTTATTAGCAAAATTCAACATGCTCATATAAGCTGATGATGCATTGCCTCATCACTGAGGTGTCACCTCAGTATAAGGAGGTGATGATTAAATGCCACTTCATACTAAGGCAGTACCTGATCGGTGAGGTGACACCATAGCTTCTCAGGCCAATGAGCTTTTCCTAAAAAAAACCCTAATTATACTTATATAAAACCATATAATCACTCACTTCTACGCCCTAAACTCTTAATTTCTCATCCTCATTATAACCAAAACCCTAAAACATGACAGAGAAGAGCCTTAAACAACTGTAACCAGTTTTAAAAAGCTTAGACGGTGACACATGGGCTAAATTAGAGCCATCTCATATGTCTACTTTCCATTCTTTACACACTAGGAAAATTAATTTTCCCTTCTTACATAATGTAGCTCAATTCTGGGATCTCAGTAAACCATGTTTTTCGATTCAATACCTTTGAGATATGCTTGATACCTGAGGAGTTTGGAGCTATCCTGGGCTATAAAGGTGATTCTGCTTGTCAAATTCCCTCAGTTGAGGATTTATGATTTACCCGTTATTCAGAGCTAAATGGCTCGACTATTCAATTTTCCTCCTTAGACATCCCTCTGCCACATTTTTAGGACTAAAATCATGGTAGAATAATTCCTGGGTGCTGCCACTATTACGAATAACATAGAAGTTTACTGGCCTCGGATGATTGCTCTCTACTTATATGCCTAGTTCCTACTTATTTCTCCTTTCAACAATCATAATCTTCAGATTATCAATGTTCTGGATCGAGCGGAATCAAGACTCAACCCTTTACCTCTCATCCTGGTAGAAACCATCATTGGACTGGACTATTTCTCAGAACCAGGTGATTCTCTAGGAGCCTACTGCTTTTAGAGGTTAGCCCCTTTCTCTTTTTTCCTTTTTTATTCATTTTTCATTTTTTAGGCTTGGTTTCAAGAGAAGTTAAAACTACTTAAGCCTCCCAGAGACATTGCTCATTACAAGGCAAAGCACTGCCGCACCAAAAAATTATAGTCGATGCCAGGGGATTTCAAGAATTGGGTAGCCACTTTCCCTAATATCGCATATCAATGGATGTGCCCATGGTGGAAGCTGAAGCATGAGACAGCCTGATCTTATACATAGTGTATCCCCATAGCTGGGCTTCGTTCTGCTACCTTCTATAGCCTTCTCGCCTTTGTCACCAATATGGAAAGAAGCAACTAATCGTGGAGCCACTACATGAGTTCAAACCCGTGCCCCTTACTCAAATTTTTTTAGACAATTTAGTTATAACCTGGCCTAACAGAACCATTCAGAGGCACATTACCTATGACGGAGACTTGTCTATTAACGATCAGTACAAGGAGTGGATTCAGCTTTAACAATTGGAAAAAGATGAATTTATGAAGAATAGGAAGACAAGAGAATTACGTACATCTAGTGTTCATGGTGCTCAGTAGAAAAAGAGAAAAAGATAGATTAGGTCATGAAAGTTAATCCTTTTTTTTTTACTAGAATTTCCTTTTTTTAGTTAAACAATTTGTAATAAGCATTTTCTTCAACATTTAGCGGCAATAAAGGCAAACCATTTCATTTAATTTAAGCACAAATAACTATAAATTTTGCTTTTGACAGAACTCCTATCGTTAGATGGCTTGCCCTTGCAAGTTTTCCAACTAATTATTTTTCTGTCCCTCTCATTTTACATATCCTTGATTTTTTCCTGGATGACCACTTTCAAGGTTTTCAATCTAGTAGGACTTTTATCTTTTATTTATATTTTTTAGTCTCTAACTTTGGCCTATACAGCCTCTTTTGAGGCTTTCTCCCTAGCAAGACATTACATAAGGTACTTCTTAAGCTTGTCCAGGTTGATGGGCTAGCTGAACTTATTTCCCTCCAAATCAGACAAAATAGCATCACACTTAGAAAATAGTTTCTTTAATAGATAAGGACCTTCTGAATTCGGCTTGAACTTCTCTTGTGGACCACTTATGATTGGCTTAGTAAGTTCAATACAAGATCACCATCTTTAATCTTTCCTGGCATGATCTTCTTATTATAAGCCCGAGCTATCCTTTTCTGGTATATCTGATAGTGGTACATGGATTTCATTCTCTTCTCATCCAACAATGTTAGTTGTGCCAATCTGCGCTCCACCCACTAATACTTAGGAATTTTGGACTCCAAGAGACGCAATGACTGAATCTCAACCTCTATAAGTAATACAACTTCATATCTATATACCAGGGAATACAAAGTGACTCTAGTTGACATTTTGGCATTGGTCCTATATCCCTATAATGCAAATTGCAGATAATTTGCCCATTCCCTATAATTTTTTCTCATTTTGGCGATAATTCTCTTCATATTCTTGTTTGCAGCTTCTACTGCCCCATTTGCCTGTGGCCTATACAGAGATGATATATGATGCTCAATCTTGTACTCTTTAAGCAAGGTAGTTGTTTCTACTTGAAACTGAACACCATTATTAATGACAACATAATGAGGCAACCCGTATCTACAGATTATGTTCCTTTCTATAAACCTCGCCATATGTTTTGCTCCAACAAAAGTAAACGACTTTGCTTCGACCCACTTTGAGAAGTAATCAATTGCTACCAAAATATAGCAGTGACCATTATATGCCTTTGGCCTTATCTCTCATATGATATTAATTCCCCAGATTATGAATGACTAAGGAAAATCCATTCCCTAAAGTTCCATGGAAGGCAGGTGACTAACATCCCCATACACTTAACAGTTATGGCACTTTTTCATAAACTTTGCACAAACAATTTCCATGGTTAACCAGAAATACCCCTGACAAGTTATTTTATTAGCCATAACTATCCCATTCATATGTGGTCCACATATTCCCTTGTGAATTGCTTCCATGATTTTCGGGCTTATCCTTATCAACACATCTAAAATGCACCACAGTCGGCAACCTTTTGTAAAACATCTCGTTATGACTGATGAATCATCATGATAACATTATTAGAGGCATCCTTTCTTTCTTATCAGCATCTTCAAGAAATTTTCCTATTTTCATATAACATTGTAAATCATGAAACCATGGTTTTTCTATAGAATTATTCGGCATCACCCTTATCTCTTCATAACAAGGGGTTCGTGACTTTACAAGAATAAGGGGTTTGACATATGTTTGCTTTCCTCTTTCCCATAATGAAGCTAACATGGCTAAAGCATCTGCCACTTGATTTTCTTCTCTTAGTAAATGAATAAACTTGCATTGGGTGAAAGACAACAAGATATTAACCAAATAGTCCCGGTATGATTTCAGCTTACCCTTTTCTTACTTCCCATTCTTTTGAGGCTTGTTTTATCACTAATATGGAATCCCTATGCACTTTAACTTCTTCTGCCCCCATATTCCACAGTGCTACCAAACTGAAGATACAAGCTTCATATTCAGCTTGATCGTTTGTTACTTTAAACTCCAATCCTTTTGCCATTAGGATCATTTCCCCTTCTGGTGTGACAAGGATTACACCAATACTTGCCCCTTTACCATTGATTGCCCTGTCGAAGTATTCACTCCAACCCTAAATCTCTATTGCCCCTAGATGCTCATCCGAAAAATCTAACTCCTATTCTTGTTCATCATCCACTAGATTTTAAGCCAAGAAGTCTGCTACTTCTCTCCCTTTGATAACTTTCTTTACCACATAGTCTATGTTGAACTCAATGAGTAGAATTAACCACTTGGCTAATTTTCTTGTGAGTAATGGAGTTTGTTGAAGGTATCTAAGAGGGTCATGTTTAGAGACTACCTGAACTCTGTAAGATTAGAAATAGTGTCGAAGCTTCTTGGTTGCCCAAATCACAACCAAACACGTCTTTTCCACTATATTGTAATTAGACTCATAAGGCAAGAGTTTTTTACTTAGATAATACACTACATGTTCAACCTTATCCTCCCCTTCCTAAGCTAGCATTGCACCTACTGCTTCTTTTTCAATGGCCAGATAAAGGATCAAAGGCCTCCCTGGCCTCGGTGGTTGTAACACTAGAGGATTCATTAAATAATTCTTAATCTTTTCAAAAGCTTGCTGACACCTATCATCCAAAATTACGGGTTGATTATTTCTTAAAAGCTTAAAAATTGGTTCATAAATGGTAGTTAGCTTCGCTATGAACCTACTAATGTACTATAACCATCCAATGAACCCTTACTTCTTTCTCAGGCTTGGGTGTAGGCATTTCCCTAATTACCTTAACCTTATCTAGATCCACCTTAATTCTCCTCTGACCGACTATATGCCCTAACAACTTTCCTGATGTTACCCCGAGCATGCATTTCTTTAGATTCAATCTCAAATTGTACTTTTCACCCCCTGTCGAAAATATTTTCTAAAGCCTTAAAATGCTCTTCTCTGGTTGAAGACTTCACCTTCATATCATCAGTATATACCTCTATCTCTTTGTGGATCATGTCATGCAATAAAGTGATAGCCATTCTCTGATAAGTAGCCCCCACATTCCTTAGCCCAAAAGGCATGACTAAGTAGCAATAGATTCCTCACTTAACTTTAACTTATCAATTACTGTCATTATGATCTGATTGTACCTCAAGAAGCCATCCATGAAAGAGTACATGGCACTGGAGGCTGCACTATCAACCAATGTGTCAATATGCAGTAAGGGAAAATCATCCTTCATAAAAGCTTTACTCAAATCCCTGTAATCCATGCACATTCTGACTCTCCCATCTTTCTTAGGGATTGGAACTATATTACCAACCATTGGGTGTCCTCCACTACTCTGCCAAAAGGCATGACTAATTTTTCTTTCAACTACTTCTTATCTTCCTCTTTGATCAAGAGAGCCCATTCTGGTCTTAGTCTCATTTTCTTCTACTTTATTGGTGAAATGTGTTCCACAATCTCCCTATCAATTTGAGGCATATCCTCATAGGCCTAAGCAAATACTTTCTGTCTTTTTATTAATATTTCTTTCATTTTTTCTCTTTGATCATGAGTTAAATCAAAAGCAATTAGTATATTTTTAGGGTCATCATTCGTGCCTAAATTAAATGATTCAGTTTGCACATAATTAATGTCAAATATATGCATGAAATGATCATCACAAGCATAATAACCGTTAGGAAATATATTACATAAATAAGCAAACCCGAATTTCATTGTATCAACTTTTGAGAAAAATAAATTATCAATTTCAAACAAACTAGTCAAAGAAACATCAAAGTCATCTTATAAAAAATCAATGATAGAGTTTTGGACAAAAGTCTCAAAGTCTGGTTCCTCTTGCTGACCATCAGCATCCTTTAGCTCCACAACACCAATGTCTTTTTTAGATGCTTATCCTACTACCAGCTCTTTCACAGTCATTTCATCAGCAACCTTCTTAAACTCGTTCAAGTACTTAGCAAATATTTCAAACCCTAGAACTAACTTTGTTGCTAGCATTAAAGGTTCAGGAGTGCCCATATATGAATACCTAGTTCCTCCTTTGACAAACTTCTCCTATAATGCCCATTTCTCTATTCCACCTTCATTTTCTTAGCTCCATGATACCGTATCTCATATTTCAGAATTAGTACCTTTTATTCCACAAACTCTGGTGGGGCACTCTGATTCTTTCCTAGTCCAAGGCCAAACATAAAGTTCATGTTTCTCATTATGCTCACAATTTTCTCATTTAATTCATCTTCATATAGCACGCAAACCTTAAAGCTAGGACTAATACAAATTTCCTTGGGAGTTAGTTTTAAAGCAGCGATGACAACCTCAGTTTTTGCCCAAACAGTAACCACCTTCCCTTCATGTGGAAATTTAATCTTTTGATGCACAGTTAATGGCACACCTTCTAATGGATGGAACCATGGCCTCCCTAACAGAATGGCAAAAGTGATTGGGATATCAATCATATGCAGATTAACCCATATCTCAATAGGGCCAGTCTTTACCTAGGCTCTAAAAGTCCCCTCAATATGTCACTTCATGTCATTATATGCCTTGATAATCACATCTAATGGCTTTAAATCAGCAATAATAAGTCCCAACTTAGGTAAAATCTTTACGGGGCACACATTGATGGCAAAGCCGTTGTCAACTATCACACAACAGGTTAACTTCACTTTTACCTCAACCTTAATGAATAAAGCCTTGTGGTAGTCTCTTCCCTCCAATGGCAGATAATCATCTGTGAAGATAATAGCCCCTTTAGGACATTCTATTAATACGCTCATAATTTGTTCAACAGTGTAAGCTATAGGGATTTTCTTCGGGTCCAAACCCTGGACTAGTGCTTCCCGATGGGCTTTGGAATGCATAAGCAATTCCCAGACACTAGGAACATACTTCTATTCTTTCTTTGGCTCTTTTTTTGGTTCTTCTTTCAATACCTTATTCTCAGTCTCAACTTTGACTTCAGCTATTGGTTGTACTCCATCCCCCACTTTCTTCCTTTCTTTAACTCTCCTAACTGACTGATTCTTCTTTTCTTCTTTACTATCCCACATATGAATATGTCCTTTCTCTTCTTCATCATAACTCCAAATGTCTAAGACACTAACAACTAGTTTAGTGGGTTACTCCTTTAAGTTCAGGCTTTTTGCTCAAGGTCAGGTTTTAGTAAGTTGGGTGTGGTATCAACAAAGGAGTTTAGGACTTGCTCCTCTATTAAACTAGTATTGATCATAAGGATTGGTGTGTTTGGTGGTAGTACATTTTGGTAGTTAGGTAGGGGATTATTTTAGGTGCTAGGTTTCTTAATTTCAGGGTCAGTGATTTTGCCTGAGTTAATCAAGTCTTAGATCTCATATTTCAGCTTGGTGTAATTATCAGTGTCATGACCAATGAGTTGATGAAACTTATAGTAAAGCTTAGGCTTAGCAATTGGTAGGAGTTGTTTTGGAGGTAAGGGTTACAATAGGTTCTTCTCAATTAATATCTCCAGCACCTTTGAAAGAGGTCTGCCCAGATTAGAAAATCTCCTGGGCTGCCTGATTGCATTAACTTTCACAAAATTGCTACTCCCTCTAATTCATTCTTTACCCCCAGACCTTCCCCTGAACAACCTCTTCTCTTGTACCAAATTTGACTCCATTTAACCCCAAACTGATACAATTCCTCAAAATTCCTAATCCTTAGATCCTTCCACTTTTTTGAGAGTTGTGGGGTGTACCCCTCTATTACTATCATCAACTGATCAATTTTGACTGGCCTGTGTCTCATTTGAGCTAACTTCCCCCTCCATCTGGTCAGATAATCAATAAAGGACTCATTGAATCTCTGTTTGGTACTCTGTAAATCTCTCAGGGATACCTCCATTTCTGTATTTAGTCCATACTACTTTATGAATGTAACACACAACTCCTTCCAATCAATTTGCACATATAATTCCAAGGCATAGTACTACTGGATTAGAGCCCCTTCCAATGACATATGATATTATTTCATAATCTAGGCCTTGGTCAAGTCGGTTACCTTCTGATAAGTATAAAAAATACTAGATTTTTAGCACTAATTAGTTAAGTTTTATGAGTATAAAGTCTATGATAATAATGAATGTTGACATATTTTAGGTTAAAATTGATTAAGTCTAGGTTTTTATATGTTTCTAGTATTTTATTATGTTTTTGTCAGTTCTTAGTTGCATTTTATATTTTTCTATATTCTTTTGGTAGGTACATTTTTTTGGCTAATTCAACCTCTGATAATTATGGAGGCTTTTGACATCCATAGAGCTTTATAATAAGAAAGTTATCTTCTTAACATTTGAAGTAGAAATCTTAATCTTTCCGAATTGAGCTTACTTGTCAAAATCAGAGTTCATTTGAGTTTTCAAATCTTAAATCAAAGTCAGCATTATAGCTTTTATTTTAGGTTATATAGCTTTTAGTATTTTAGTGATATCTTGAGCTATATAAGTCTAATTGAGAATATTTAAGATGATTTGGAAAGCTTACTTCTGTAGCTACAACTTTTATGAAAAGGCCAAGCTTTGATTCTATGTCTATTAGTGTGAAAATTGGGTATCAAATGCACAACCGTGCACATGGCTGTGCATGGCCATACTTGATTCGGAGAAAGCCAAGTCTATAGATGCATGGCTATGCACATAGGTGTGCACAACTGTGCATTAGGGTGTGCATAGGCATACCTAATTTAATGATTTTTAAACTTTCATATCTGCATGGTTGAGCGCAAAAAAAAGTACGTGGCTGTGCACAATGGCTAAAAACTCAAATTTAGGAAGTTTATTTTAGGGTTTTGAAGGGAACATTATATAAAGTTAGGTTTTGATCTATTTTGAGAGATGAGAGAGGTTGGCTACTCTTATTTTTCAACCCTTTTTACATTAGAAACTTTAACTTTCAATTTTCATTGGGATTTTTGTTATCTACTCAAATCAAGAGTAGAAGATAAAAGAACAATTGTGAATATTATTCAAGAGAAAAAGAATAAAAAGGGGTTTGATCCTTCTAATTATTATTTTTTACTTTATTTAATATATTACAATGTTTATGTTTGCAATTCTCAATTTCTCTTCTTCTTTCTTCTTGATTACAATAAGTAGCTAAATTAGTAGTTGGGGTTTTTAGACTCGACTCAAGTGTGGACTTAATTAGTTAAATTCCTTATCACTAATTTTATAATCCATGATTATTATTGAACTTAATGCTTTTCTAGGACTGCGCACCTAGGAATTGAATTAGACTGTGGGGTGAGATAGAGAGAAGATCCTTATTGAGAACAAAATAATAATCTATTAATTAATCAAATTGGTTGAGAGATGCTTTAGTTTTTAATTATTCCTTGAAAAGCTTGCTTTGGTATTGAGAATAATTAATTGCTTGAGTAGCGAGAGCTAATCACTTAGGTAGTTGTTATGATCAATAAAATTATGCAAGTGCTCGAGAGAGACTTTCATATGTCTAAAGATGCTTCAGAAATAGAATAAATTCTAAAGTGGTAGGGAGATTAACATGACTTTTTGATAAAATTTAGCCAAGGATTAAAAACCCTAACATCTATTTTATTAATAAAATTTAGAGTAATTTAATTGTGTTTTCTTTGAATAGTTTAATTTTTAGCAAAAATCTCTTTTCATCGTCTAGACAATTAAACATAGAAAGTAGTTCAATAATCAACATCCACTCCCTGTGGGATCAATATTTTTACTACTTGGAATACTTTGTGTGCTTGCGGATTGTACGCACCACCTTCATATAGGTCACATATTGTTTTAGGTGTAGATGCAAATCATCAGTTCCAGCATACTTCTTCATGTCAAGGAACTTGAACTTTCAAGGTAGGGGATCATCATCCTTATCCAAGTTGAGATCAGTGTAGTCCATTAGGGCATTAATTCCCTTTTCTTACATCATCATCATTTGCATCTGAGTCATGGCCTTAGTCATGTTCTTAGCCCAATCAGTTTTCTCCATAGTCTCAAAAATATCCACATTTTGCCGAGGTACTAGATCTACGAACACAGTTTCCAAATCATCCTCTATTTAAGCTTTTATAGAGGTCCTAACATCAAATTCAAATGGTTGTTGCTGTTGAACTGGTTGTTTCTACCTCATCATTCCCATCATCTCCCGAATCATCTCTCAGATGATTGACCGGGTCTTATCAGCTATTTCTTTCCTCAATTGTTCCTTAAAAGCCTCAAGATTGAATTCTGCCATTCACTTTTTTAGAATTTCAGACCAAGCAGCCAATATGAGATCGGGACTAAGTTGAAGCTATATCTGCAAGACCACATGTTAGAGATATGCATGATGTGTATACATGAGATGCGGGTTCATTTTTTTATTTTTATGATTTTTTCTTACTATATAAATAAGTAAATAGAGAAATAAACACAACTAAGTGATGAATGATTTCCTCCACCCTTATTTCTCCCACACACGGGTTCAATGGTGAGTCTCTTTTTCTAGGATTTTTGGTTTGGATTTTGATTATTAATAAGGGATAACAAAATCGACATATGCAAGTAGAAACTTTCTAAATGATACTAACAAGTAGCAATTCCTTAATTAAAAATAAGGTCCATCACAATGGGCTTTAGTTAGCATAAAAGTACATACTTCCCCTATGATGACCCCAGGTTTTATCCGGAGAACTACTATATGCCATTAATCACATGCATTCTAGGAAAGACCTTGGGAAGTTGCTAAGTCACTACAAAGGTTGAGTCTTAGGTAATAGGTTTTGGCTCCTACAATGATATACCTCCATTATATCTCCCCACTCAAGGGTCCATATGACATGGATAAGTACGTACTATGAGTGATAATAGCCAAATACTTCACCACTAGGTTTAAATGAAACACAGGCAACAGAGCAATGACTATCATCAGGGTATTTGGGATTGAGTGTACATTGTGTGAAAATATATTGTGAATGCAAAAGAAATAAGAAAATAATTAAAAATGATAAAACACAAAACACTGGAATCAACTTCCCTATCCCTGATGGAGTCGCCACTATAAGCGGCAGGTTTCAGCGTAGGCCCAAGTGTTTGGCAACTGTGACACTATGTGGGCTCAAGGCCCATTAAGAAATACAACATGGGCTATAAGCCTATATTGGAGATGGGAATCGCCACTCGGATAAGACCCAAGACACACTTTTATAGCAAATAGATCCCACAGAGAGCCCCTAGCAGCCGTCATTAAAGATTGGGCACGAAAACTGGGTATGGGCTTTTGAATGCCCACTCAACCTTGGGGTTGGCCTCCTTTTGTGTTTTATTACCTTAATTATTAGATTATTTATTTGTTAACATGAAAATTACAATTGCCTCCGAACAATCGTCCAATTTTATAATTAAATCTAAATTTGCACATTAATCCAATTTCATGCAATTAGGCCTAAACACGTTATACATACATAGTTCAATTAATAACATAGAAAAATAAAGTAAAATAAAAAGTATGCATGCAAGAGAAATGGGGGAGGAGAAGATATTTACATCCCTTAATCATGTACGAAATAAAATAATCAAAATAAATACAAATAAAGCGAAATAAACACACAAAGAATTGGGGGAGGAGAAAAGATTTACATCCCTTTAATCACACAAATTGCCAAAAAAAAAAAGAATGAAAATAAAGTAAAGCTAAAAGAAATATTCTAAAATTGGAATAATATTTTAGTGATAATAATTACCTTAATTATTCCTAAAAATCAAGTAAGTTAGCTCCCCACAAATAACAAATAAAACCTACAAAAGGAAAACCATCAAGTTAACTTCTTAAAATAAAATAATAAAGCAAAGAAAATTAAGCAAAATAAATACCTAATTACTTGATAAATATTAAGGCAACAAAATAAACACATATTAGAATAATAAAATTCAGTAATTAAAATCAATACCAAAATGCACAAAAAACACATAAAAATTAAAGATTATAGTTAATGCAAATTTAACAAATAAATAAAAACTCAAAACATTAACAATAACATAGTTTAAATTAAAAACATTTTAAAATTAAATCAATCACAGAATAATTTTGAAATAAATTTGCATGAAGTATTCGTAATTAAATAAATCAAACAATTCAAATAAACACATTTAAAAGTATAACAAATCTTAAATAAATAATAACACAAAGAAGAAAAGGGGTGATGCCTGATTGTTGAGGCATCGCCTGATGCCACTAAGGCGACATAAAATCGCCTGAGGCTACAAAGGTGATGCCTCTTTAATCAGGCTTCACCTGAATTACGGCTTCAGATTAGAAATTTATAAAATAAGTTTCTCTTTCAGATTCTAGTTTACAGGTTATATAACAAAAATAAGTAACCATAGAGATACAAATTTCAACGAATAATTGCATAGAAATGTTTTACATACAAAAATTCATCTAAAAAAAATATAAAACTAAAAAACTTCAAAAATGAATGAAAACAGAGGACTTTACCATTTTTAACTAAGTTTGTTTTCCTAACTTCAGCCCTCAGAGATGAATTTTAGTTCGAGCACTATTTAGAATGCAAAGACCTCCTTTGTTCCTTTGAAAATGGACCTTAGAACCTCTCCTTTCCTCTTTCCTCTTTCAAAATGCAGTACAAGTTGCTTTGCCTTTTTGGTATTCTGCTTTTTTCACTTGTGTTTTCCTAGTTTCAGCAAAGAAGTAGCCAAAAAGATCTCCCTCTCTTCCCTTCTTCTTTCCTTTTAATCCGCCAACCCTCATTTAATCTCATTTAAGAATTTCCACCCCCTCACCTTCTGTCTAAAATGTCCCAATTATTGCTGAAGCACGTTGAGACATGTAAAGGCATTAATTCGAGCATTTCAGGAGCCATTAATGCTCCATTTTGAAAAGAGAGGCGACACCTTTATGAAAAGGTGTCATCTCTTCAAATCATTGCCATAGAGGTGTCACCTCATTGGCTTTGGGCTGAGGCTATACCTATATTGGACTTCATGGGTGTTGGGCTTAATTCAAGCCCGTTCCCCCAAAATTGAGCTTTTCGTCCACTTCTAAAGGAATTTAAGTCATTTAGTCCATTTTCAATAGAGTTTTGGGTTTTGGCCTTGCATTCGGTGCTTATCAATTTTCATAATTGGGCTTCTGTTATGGGCCAATTAAACCGGGTGTCCATAGTTTACCTCCTTTATTTTTTTAAAAACCAAATTTATATAATCAAATATTTTCAAAAAAATCAACATGCATAATAAAAATTAAAAGGATACACCTGATATTGAGATTCACCGAGGAGGTTTTTTATTTTTCAAATTCTTTGCCATTAGTCTCGGGGTACAATCTGAGAGGTTATTTCCTCAAAATTTGTGCCATCAACCTCAAGGTACATCCTATGAGATTAAATCTCAAAATATATGCTATCAACCTTAGGGTACAACTTGAGAGCTCAATTCTCAATATTTGTGCTGTTTGCCTCAAGGTAAAACTCGAGAGGTAAATTCTCAATATTTGTGCCATCTGCCTCAAGGTACGACCCGAGAGGTCAATTCTCAATAGTTGTGCTTCTGCCTCAGGGTATGACCTGAGAGGTCAATTCTCAATATTTGTGTCATCTGCCTCGGTGTATAACCCGAGAGATCAAATCTATTATGTTATTTTGTCAAAAATCTCCCTTTCATTTAAAACCAAGTTCCTTTTTATGTTCTTTTATAAAAAAAACTTCCTCTCTTTTCTTATTTCTTTATCTTTTCTTCCCCTTCTCTTTTCTATTCTTCTCCTCTTCCTGCGCTTTTCTTCTTTTCAAACTTTTCATCCAGGGATGCTGCCCAGAATCCGAACCTGCCCGAATGGGATTTCGTTCAGCCTCCCTTACATCTGTTACACACGCTTGTCTTTTCCATTCAAGATGACATACCTCTCACTATTGATTTGGCCTCTCACATTTATGCTTTAGCTTTCGGAGAGGTTAGTAACTGATTTAATCAATTTTTCCTGCGAAATTACATCGAGTTAGGATGAATTAATGTCTATTTATCATTTAAATCTAGGAATGAGATTGATTATATTGCAAAAAATTATAAAATTGTAAATTGATATGTGTTCTCCAACACACTGAGGCATCCCCTCTTCGGCCTCATCAAAGAGGCGACACCTCAGCAAAGAGGCAATTGCCTCTTCGCCCTACGATAATATTCTAGGGGCAATATTGATGAGTTATCGCCTCTACACACTAAGGCGTCACCTCTCTAATTTCATTCTGTACAAATTTTAAATTTTAAACACATTACATATCAATTCACTTCCCTGTTTTATCTCATAGCATGATGCACACACTTTTAAAGGTGCCAGGAGATTTAGCGGTGCCTAAGCTTGGTATGATGAGCTCACATATAATATTAGAGCTCGCATATGAGATATTGGATTTTCAGACTTCATCTTTGCACTCCCAGTATATTAGGGCCAGACAGAGTACCATCCACTTCATGCATTGATAGAGAGATGGTTTAACATTGCACACATTTTATCTTTCATTTGACAAGTTTACACTGGACCCCCTTTTTTATTATTGTTACTGTCATCGCCTGTGTGGGAGATATTGTTCCTTTCGACACGAGCTTGCATTGGATGAAGTTCATAGAGTGGCTTATAATGAGCGCCTCCATGGTATGGTCCCTGATATAAAGGGGACTCACAGTGAAGATTGACTCTATTCAAAGCTACTACACCTGTGAGCAAGTTGAGGCTGCTACTACTGTTCATCAGATTAATCAGGTAGTGAGGGCATTTTTTATTTATCTCTTAGGCGCTACCCTCTTCACTAATACAGTTAGTTCCATCGACCTGATAATCCTGATATCGCTACAGGACTTAGACCTAGTAGCTATATATGATTGGGGTAGCTATGCTCTGGCTTATTTGTACAATAGTGTGGATGAGGTAGTATGAGGAGTGAGGAGGTTTTGCAGCTTCTGGCATGTTGTACTAGTATTTCCCTCTCCTCTTTTAACTTGTTAATTATCACTAACATTTACTGATAATACCTCTTTGTTGCAGGTCTGGCCTTTAGAGCTTGAGCTGATTTGTGGGATATCTCATGTCAGTGACGCGCCCTTCCCTGCTTTGGCTAGATGTGGCCCCAACCGTGCTTTAAAAAGGGATATAGCCTGCGTACATGTCCATCGTGGCAGCTCAACTCTTTAATTTGGGATGAGGTACCCACAAAACATAACGTCATTGTTAATAACATATAATCATAAATTTATCTTACTTACCTATTTTTTACTTTAAAGTTATGTCAGGATTTGTGGGGTCCCCAGCACAGATGGACACCAGCTATGGTCTGCTTAGAACCATTGTCTTTAAGGAGAGTCCTCTTTCATGGGCGGCCTGACTGCAAAGCTTGGTACCTAAATGAGCATATCTTATTCTTGCGTCAAGGCACCTGAGTAAGAAATAGCCCCAAGTCCCCTCTTACTGGTATATTATGGACATATTTACTAAAGGGTGACGAGCTAGATCGAGCTATTGCAGGAGAGCCAGTTAAGGATCATACTATGAGAAACAAGAACTGATATCTTAACTTCGTTCGTGCCTATCTTCTATAAAGGGTTCCTTTATCCACTGCATCCACCTCTCAGGTAAATGTCTAATTACATATTTTCGCTTGTAAATGTCATATTCTAACTTGGTCTTTCATTTTCAGGTGGCAGCCACAGGACCTGTATTTTGAGTAAAGCCTTTTGCGCATAAGAGACCTCCTCAGTGCCAGATCAAAGTAGTGAGGGTACTTCAGCTGGTGTTCAGTTTACTAGAGCTCCATCCAGTTCTTGCTCCCGAGCGGTGGTTGGTTGCTTTGTCCATACCCCTGACTTATTGACTCGCTGCTAACTACCATCTGAAGAGTTATCTCGCCAATTCTGAACACTGGATGAGAGCTTAACACCAGCATGTACTCCCGACACTACTACACATGTAAGTCCTTCTTCAACCCTGCTTTCTAATTTAACTTGATAAGATATTAGTAATGATAATTTCATCAACTATGTAGATATCTCGGGAGCAAGGGGAGTACATGTATAGCCTAATCGAGGCTTAGCGGGATTACTTAATGAGTGTCACACAGCAGTGGAAGGTAAATACATTTCCTATCTCTATATCTATGCATGCTTGCATGATTACTTACCTCAAATTGTGTTTGAACAGGACCGTGATAATATTAGGCAAGCCATGATTGCTGCTCTTCAGTGCCAAATAGTTGCTTTCCAGATTGATGATGAAGATAAGGAGGATGTTGATGATGGAGATGGTAGAGAGAATGGTGGACAAGGCAAGGAGGAAAAGGATACATAGGCCACAAATTCAGATGCATCATAAATTAAGACTAGATTTTTTTCCTTTCGATGTCCTGATTTTGTCATCTCCTTTTGCATATTTTCATACTAACTATTTACTTTGACTATATACTCTGAACTTTATGTTTATATTAATAGAAACTCTGTTGATTTGAGAACTTTAATCATACAAGTATTGCTTCCCACAACTAAATTTCACATCTATTCAACAAAATTCAGAAGTCAATTTCACATCTGAAGGTAGGTGACTAACATCCCCATACACTTGACAGTTATAACACTTTTTTCAAAAACTTCACATAATCATTTTCCATGGTTAACCAGAAATACCCCTGATGAGTTATTTTCTTAGCCATAACTATCCCATTCATATGTGGTCCACATATTCCCTCATGACTTGCTTCCATGATCTTTTGGGCTTCATCCTTATCAACACATCTCAAATGCACCCAAGTCGGCATCCATTTGTACAATATCCCGTTATGGCTGATGAGTTGTCATGATAACGTTCTCAAAGAAATCCTTTATTTTTTATCAACATCTTTAAGAAATTGTTCTATTTTTAAATATCGATGCAAATCACAAAACCATGGTTTTTTTGCAGAATCAATCAACATCACCCTTATCTCTTTATAATAGGGGGTTTGAGACTTTACAAGAATAAAAGGTTTGACTTATATTTGCTTTCCTCCTTCCTATATTAAAGCTAATGCGGCTAAACCATCCGCCACTTGATTTTATTCTCTCGGTAAATAAACAAACTTGTATTTGATGAAAGACAGCAAGACAATAACCAAGTAGTCCCAGTATGATGTTAGTTTATCCTCTCTTCCTTCCCATTCTTTTGAGGCCTATTTTATCACTAACATGGAATCCCCATATACTATAACTTCTTCTGCCCCCACATTCCATAATGCTTTGAAACCAAGGATACAGGCTTCGTATTCAACCTAATTGTTTATTACTTCTAACTCCAATCTTTTTGCCTTTAGGATCATTTTTCCTTATAATGTGATAAGGATTGCACCAATACCTACCCTTTTACCATTGACTGCCCCGTCGAAGTATTCGCTCCAACCTTAAATCTTTATTACCCCCAGCTGCTCATTCGGAAACTCTAACTCCCATTCTTGCTCATCATCCACCAAATTTTAAGCAAAGAAGTTTTCCACTACTCTCCCTTTCATAACTTTTTTTCCCATATAGTTTATATCGAACTCAACGAGCAGAATCAGCCACCTGGCTAATTTCCTTATGAGCTATGGAGTTTGTTGAAGGTATCTAAGAGGGCCATGTTTGGAGACTGCCTAAACTCTGCAAGATTAGAAATAGTGTCAAAGCTTCTTAGTTGCCTAGATCACAACCAAACATGTCTTTTCCACTAGATTATAGTTAGACTCGTAAGGTAAGAGTTTCTTACTCAGATAATACATTGCATGTTTAACCTTATCCTCCTCTTCTTAAGCTAGCATTACCCCTACTGCTTCTTTTTCAATTGCCAAATAAAGGATTAAAGGTCTACTTGACCTCGATGGTTGTAACACTAGAGGATTCATTAAATAATCCTTAATAATTTTAGAAGCCTGCTGACACCTTTCATCCCAAATTATGGGTTGATTCTTTCTTAAAAGCTTAAAAATTGGTTCACAAATGGTAGTTAGCTTTGCTATAAACCTACTAATGTACTGTAACCATCCAATGAACCCTCTCACTTCTTTCTTAGTTTTGGGTATAGGCATTTCCCTGATTTCATTAAACTTATCCGGATCCACCTCAATTCTCATTTGACTAACTATATGCCCTAACAACTTTCCAGATGTTACCTCAAATACACATTTCTTTATATTCAATCTCAAATTATACTTTTTAGCCCTTGCAAAAACTTGTCTAAAGCCTCAAAATGCCCTTCCTTGGTTGAAGACTTCACCATCATATCATCTATATATACCTCTATCTCTTTGTGGATCGTGTCATGCAGTAAAGTGATAGCCATTCTCTGATAAGTAGCCTCTGCATTGTTTAGCCCAAAAGGCATGATTAAGTAGCAATAGATTCCCCACTCAGTGGTAAAGGACATCTTCAACTTATCGATTACTGCCATCATGATCTGATTATACCTCTACAAGCCATCCATGAAAGAGTACATGGCGCTGGAGGCTGCATTTTCAACCAATATGTCGATATGTAGTAAGGGAAAATCATCCCTCAGATAAGCTTTATTCAAATCCTTGTAATCCACGCACATTCTGACTCTCCCATTTTTCTTAAGGATCAGATTTATGTTAGCCAACCATTGGGTGTCCTCCACTACCTTTAAGAATTTTTATTTCAACTGCTTCTCAACCTTTTCTTTGATCAAGAAATCTATTCTGGTCTTAGTCTCATTTTCTTCTACTTTATTGGTGAAATATGAGGGTACATAGGTTGCAATCTCCTTATCAATCCCAAGCATATCCTCATAGCCCTAAGCAATTACTTTCTGTCTTTTTATTAATATTTCTTTTATTTTTTCTCTCTTATCAGGAGTTAAATCAGAAGCAATTATTATATTTTTAGGGTTATCATTCGTGCCTAAATTAAATGATTCAGTTTGCACAAAATTAATGTCAAATATATGCATGAAATGATCATCACAAGCAGAATAACCATTAGGAAACACATCACACAAATAAGCAAACTCAGATTTCATTGCATCAACTTTTGAGAAAAATAAATCATTAGTTTCAAACAAAATAGTCAATGAAACATCAAAGTTATCATAAAAAAATCAATGATAGAGTTCTAGACAAAGGTCTCAAAGTCTGGCTCCTCTTCCTGACCATCAGCATCCTTTAGCTATGCAGCACCAATGTCTTCTTTATATTCTTGGCCCACTACCAGCTCTTCCATAGTCATCTCATCAGCAACCTTTTTCAACCTGTTCAAGTACTCAGTAAATATTTCAAACCTTGGAACTAACTTTGCTACCAGTATTAAAGGTTCAGGAGTGCCCATATATGGATACCCAGTGCCTTCTTTGAAAAAATTCTCCTATAATTCCCATTTCTTCATTCCAACTTCATTTTCTTTCTCAACTCCATGATACAATATCCTATATTTCAGAATCGGTACCTTTTATTCCACGAACTCTGGCAAGGCACTTTGATTCTTTCCCAGTCCCAGGCCAGGCATAAAGTTCATGTTTCTCATCATGCTCACAATTTTCTTTTTTAATTCATCTTTATATAGCACGTAGACCTCGAAGCTAGGACTAATAAGGATTTCTATGGGCGTTAGTTTTAAAGCAGCGACGACAACCTCAATTTTTGCCAAGACAGTAACCACCTTCCCTTCATGGGGAAATTTAATCTTTTGATGCACTGTAGATGGCATACCTCCCAATGGATGGAACCATGGCCTCCCTAGTAAAATGGAAAAAGTGGTTGGGATATCAATAACATGCAGATTAACCTATGTCTCAATAAGGCCAATCTTTACCAAGGCTCTAAAAGTCCCCTCAATAGGTCACTTCGTGTCATCATATGCCTTGATAATCTCATCGGATCACTTTAAATCAGCCATAATAAGTCCTAACTTAGGTAAAATCATTAAGGGGCACACATTGATAGGAGAGTCATTATCAACTATCGCACAACAGGGTAACTTCCCTTTCACCTCGGTCTTAATGAACAAAGCCTTGTGGTCGTCTCTTCCCTCCAATGGCATATCATCTGTGAAGATAATAGCCCCTTCATGACTTTCCATTAATACGCTCATAATCTGTTCAGTAGTGTAAGCTACAGGGATTTTCTTCTGGTCCAAAGCCTGGACTAGTGCTTCCTGATGGGCTTTGGAATGTATAATCAATTCCCAAACACTAGCAATAGACTTCTCTTCTATCTTTGGCTCTTTTTTTGGTTCTTTTTCAATACCTTATTCTCAATCTCAGCTTTAGCTTCTGATACTAGTTGTACTTTATCCCCCACCTTTTTCTTCTTTAACTCTCCTAATTGACAGGTTCTCAATTTCTTCTTCGTTATCCCACATATCAATATGTCCCTTCTTTTTTTCATCATTACTCCAAATTTCTAGGACACAAACAACTAGTTCAGTGGGTTGCTCCTTTAAGTTCAAGCTTTTTGGCTCAAGGTCAGGTTTTAGTAAGTTAGGTATGGCATCAATAAAGGAGTTTAGGACTTCCTCCTCTATTAAATTGATGTTGATCATAAGGATTGGTGTGTTTAGTGGTAATACATTTCAGTAGTTAGGTAAAGGATTATTTTGGGTGTTAGGTTTCTTGGTTACAGGATCAGTGATTTTGCCTGAGTCAATCAAATCTTAGATCTCATAGTTCAACCTGGTGTAATTGTCAGTGTCATGACCAATGACTTGATGAAACTTGCAGTAAAGCTTAGGGTTGGCAACTGGTAAGGGTTGTTTTGGAGGTAAGGGTTGCAACAAATTCTTCTCAATTAATTTCTCCATCACCTTTGAGAGAGGTATGCCCAGATTAAAAAATATCCTGGGCTACCTGATTGTATTAACTTGCACATTACAACTGCTCCCTCCAATTCCTTCCTAGTCCCCAAACCTTTCCTCGAAGAACCTCTTCTCTTATGCCAAAGTTGACTCCTTTTGAACCTTGAACAGATATAATTCCTCAAAATTCCTAATCCCTAGATCCTTCAACTTCTTTGAGAGTTATGGGGTGCACCTGTGATCAAGATCACGAGGATCTGTGAGCTTATAGCATTGGGGCACACAGGCTAATGGCAACTGATCTACTGGATTTCCATTTGTTATTATTTATAGGATGGTCTGCCTGATTAGGCTTCATAGATTGGAGTCGCCACCTGACTTGAATCGGGAAGAAGTGAAAAACTCACTTCCATAACCAAAGAATCTGGGTTCAGGGGATAGGAGTTACTTATCCTATTTCTTATTATACATGTTGCTCATTTATTCACTACTTCACTCTAGTTTCGATTTTATGATGCATTTTACCACATACAAGCATTGGTTAGTTAAATAAAGCGCGAGATAATTGGATAGACGAGCATGCATCACATGATAAACACATAAACATCAATTAAGCAAGTAGGCATATAACATGTAGCACATAGCACACAAGCATACAAGAGATAATAAAATATAAGCAAGCAAATATACAAAATAAAAAAATAGGGAAAAGGAGGATTAGGGATTACAACCTGAGAAAAAGTCTATTCTAATAAATACATCTAAAATAAAAATAAATGGGGGAATTCAAATTAAGGATTACATTGCCTTGAAAAAACCTATTCTATTAATTATATTGAAATAA